>JARJHM010000411.1:0-289476 GCA_033356055.1 Carex pumila
AACCTCAACTCTCGTGTTTTGGTCCAGATCCTCTAGTTGATTGATTGGAGATCTAAGGTAACCTCTAATCTGTCGATTAGAGGAGAATTCAACCTTTCGGCTTCAATTCGATCAAGTCTACATAAAGGGATTGGTTTGGTTGAGAGAAGGCAATGGTCACATGACCTTGTTAGGGTTGATCTACCACTATAGGCACACCACATGCAATCACAGAAACACAAAGCAATCAAAACAAGCAAATTCACAATCAAATCAATCACAAGAGTTCATACAAGATCCAAATCAAGAAAAACAACACAAATCAAGAAAATCCATCTACAAACCCTAGAAACGAAAGTCTACTACTCACAAGTCATGGATCTGTCCAGAAATACAAGAAAAGAGATAGAGAAAGTCATGAAAGAACTAGATTGAAGATCGGGAATGGAGAAGGTGTAGATCCGTCGATTCTCGCCTCTTCCTCTTCCTTGATCTTCTCTCCTTGCTCCTTTGCTCTCTTTCTCTCTTTCACTGAGCTCTCAATCTGGAATGAAGTGGCCTCCTCGAAAATGGAGAGATCCCCCGCTATATATAGCATCGGCCAAGATTTGAATTCTGTCAGGCGGCACCTATGTACGGCCCGTACCAAGGTGGTACGGGTAGGCCGTACAAGATGGAAGGGAGGCTGGATCGGCTAAGCCTGGTAAGGGCCGTACCAAATCTGGTAAGGGCCGTACCAAGTCTGGTAAGGGCCGTACCAAGCCTGGTAAGGGCCGTACCAGAGAGTCCAAAAACGCCGTTTCTTCGTGTATTTTGCTCCAATCCTGCAGAAAACAAACAAACTCTCAGCAGTACCAAATTCTAAAGATATATCAATGAAATGCACGTGATTTTGACAATTTAGAACGTGAATTTGGTACGAAATCAAGTCAAATATAGGCTAAATATGCGAGGTATCAATCAGCCATGGCATGGCTATTGTAGGCTGTAGCTGAGTCGGTTCTGCAAAAAATAAATGCTTATCTCTCTGATTTGAAGGGCCATACACTCCTGTGTATTTGAGTACTGTGTTATCCAATTTGAGATGTAGAACAATTGACAAACAATATGCACTTTGATCATGCTCAATTTTTTCAAAAATCGCCTAATCTCATGCCACAATTATGCCTCCAGCTGTTCCATTTGCCGGTAGTGTGACATAATTTGCATATTTTGGTCCCATTGCCTCTCTTACAGTAAAACTAGTAACATTCGACCACTTGGTTTCCTGTAGGCACACAACATGGGGTTTTTCTTTTGCTATTTCTTGCTTAACCAGTGATCTTTTTTGTTTATCATTCAACCCTTGAACATTCCATGAAAATATCTTGATTTTTTTAACTGCATTCATTGATTAAACAAAATAGCAACATACAAATTTGCTTTTGAATCCCCCCAAAAGCCTTTTTTAGAGTCTAACATCATGACAGTACACACCACCTTCTCACTACTTTCTACCATAGTCCTCCTACTAGCCACACTTCCTTCATCCCATACACGGACATACTTTGTTAACAAAGAAAAACCCAATATTACGATACAAACAAGTCATTGCTCCAAGGCACTTGCATAACTAAAAAAACTACATGAACTATTAGAAACAATCCAACATTTCCAATACACTAAAATAACACATAAAATTTTCACTCCACAATTCCAACACAGAACCCTTTGCTCTGCTAGTTTCATCTGTGATTGGCTAGACATTGATATTTGCAAGACTCCCAATTAGTAGAACCAAGTTCGGTTCTTCATGTGTTCCCACTGCCATCATCATTTGTCTTGCCTGTGCTTGAGTGAATAGATCCTTGAGTTGCGGTGTCAGTTTAGCTCCCGATACTTCTACAATATCAATTGCTAGCTTCACTCCTATTTCCTTTATCCTGCTCTGAAAATTGATTTGCAGCTTCTCTTGTTTCACTTTCTTTGCTTCTGCATAATTTTTCTTTTCAGAAATTCGCTTATTATGGCGCAGCTGCTTGGGTTTCTCTTTTGGAGTTTTCAACTGGACCTGTTGAAGGTATTTTGGTTCCGGAAAACCCGGCGAATGGTCTTCATTGATGTTAGAAAAACCCATGTGCTGTGCATCCTCTTCCCAATTTGAGTTTTCTTTCTCACTTATAATTTCTTTTTCTTCGTTCCAGATCTGCTCCTCTCTCTGTGTGATGCGCCCTTGCTCAAAAGAGCCGCAGCCCATAGTCTCCTCTTCATTTTCTATGAAAATAGCAGTAGGTTGGCCTTTGTTAAGCCCACTTTTAACAGGCTCGTTTTGTATTGCTCCTTGCTAAGCCCATATACACCCGTTAGAAGTGGACCCCCTCTCAACTTGCTCTTCATTAGGCCTCTTTTCAGTTTCAAAATTAATCAGTTGAAGGCCGAACTCCATAAGAAAGGCCTTTTTCAACATGGGCCCATTATTAGCTACGTTTTTACCATTTTCTTCTTCCCTTGCAAGGAGACAGCCTCTTGCTGACCCTTTGTGCACACTTGCCACGTGGATGTTATTTGTCTCCTCTTTGTCTGTATCTCTCTTGTCTTGTTTCAAACTCCTCGTACCTTTGAACCTAGGGAGTACCATGCTTTCTATAGAGGTAAGATCATTTAATATCTCACTCTGCTCCCTTTCCTCGAAATTCTCCAAACCAAGTACAAAGCATTTAAGATCCACTCTTATCTGAGTGAACAGGTGATGAATTGGCGCCCCAATTTGACTCAGCTTTATGCCTGTATGCTTGGCAGAGATATGGAAACATCTTTGTTGCCGTTTGAAAATTACTGACAACTCAGTATTTTGTGCAACCATTACCTGCCCAAGATGATTTTTGTACGTTGGTTCAGTTTTTTTCTGCGACCGCTATTCTATGGCTAATGGTGTTGTGTTAGCATTCATCTTCTTTCTTGGCATCCATATGCCCTTTAGTTTTGACTTTACCTTCCAGATCACCATTGCTTTCTTTTTTTTCACTTCAATTTTCTTACTAGCCTCCTGCATGTTATTTGACCCCCCTCCACTCCCCAGTGCTCCATCACTACCAATTTCTTCTTCAGTAGTGCCTGATTGGTATTGTGGTTCGTTCTCTGCCTGGTTTGAGTTTTGTTGTTGTGCCCATGGCACAGGGTTTAGTGGGTATGGTGTATCCATTCTATGCCTCCAATGCAAGAGTATAACTCTTACCCTAGTGGCTCTCGATCCCTCATGGTATTTGAGAAACTTAGGTATCTCCTGTAGGTCATCACAGTTCAACCTCAAAGTAATATAACGAAAATCCCGGGCTCTTCTACCATAAGGGATGATGGCAGTGATCTTTCCAAGCTTTGTGGTTACCTTACGTAAATCATCAATATTCCAAGCCTGGAAAGGTAAGTTTACAAGCCTTATCCATGCTTGAAAAGGGGGAGGTTCATATACCATGTTCCAGTCCCTGTTCCATGGTATAACACCAAACTGAAGCCCCGGCCTTATGGTATAGGGACTGTTCCATACAACATTTCTAAGAGAATTTTCATCCGGACAAATGAGCACAAAGGGCGCATCATCATTTGGATTACCAGTGCATACCTCATATATGTTCTGATTCCATCCAAACTGTCGTGTTAAATGCCGGGCTATGTGAGCTGGTCGCAGTGCCACCAGAGAACCCTGCGTCATCACCACCATACCCGTATGTCTCAGGTACTGACACTGAGGGCGCAGTCCCTCCTCATGATGCATAAACACTTGCCTCTCCTCTGGCCTGACATCCCAAAAGGGTTCCATGGATTCTTGTTTTTTTGGTATTTTATGATCCTCTTGTGGTGTCTTTGATATGCTCTGTTTTTCTAGTGTTTTTTTCTCTTTCACAACAGTCACAAAAGTGTGTTCAGTTCTAAACTTCTCATCATATCTAATAGAGTTGGGTGCTTTTGGAGGTTGTGGCTTCTCTTTAATCTTACACCAACCTGATTTATGGCCTAGTGTTTTGCAATGAAAGCACCGTACTGGCTCTCTGCACTGAGCTTGTTTGTGATTTTTCCCCAGACATCTTAAACACCTCCCTTCGTTAAATGCCCTCTGATAGGCTTCATGGATGTCTTTACCCAGTTTAGAGAAAGTTCTCTCTTGCCATTTACTACCTGTGCCTTGCTGCGTTTGCTTAGTGGCTAGTTGCCTGCGCCTCCCTCTAGGTTGTACAGTCTGCCACCCATTTTGTTCATTCACATATCTCTCCCTTTCATTTATGGGCTTCTCTGTTTCCACTGGCAATGTAGTTGCGTAGCGCCATTCTCCCTGCTGTTGTATCCAGTCCCTTCTCTGTACATCACCCTTATTGTTGCCATTACTCCAGTTGTTGTTATACTGGTTCGCCCTCCAAGTCCCCTGCTGTTGCCTATCTCTCATGCGCACCGTCTGCCTTTTTCCTTCTTCAGCATTAACTCTCTGTCTTTCTATTTGTGCGACATTAATTTCTTGCCTTGTTTCAATTTCCTTCCCCTTTGGTTGGTTGACCGTCTTGAGTGTCGTTGTTGTTGCTGCTCCATCTGTAGTATTTGAGTTTGTTGTTGGTTTCAGTATTCTTTGGAGAATAGTCTAGATGCTGTTGACCTTCGTTGTTGTTGTTTCTGTTGGGTTGTCGCCTAAGTTTTTGTTTTTTGGATCGCCTTGAGAATCGCCTCCAGGGTCGCCGCTTGTCTTCATCACCACCCTGAGATTTAGGTCTGTAATGGATAATTAAAGTGTTGCGATGTGGAGAGAGATATTAAAGCTCATATGTGCACTGAGGTATTTTTTGGTGAATAGTATTTTTGTTTTTGCTTTTTGTCGGTTTGGATGGGCAACATCGTCCCATTTTTTTTTCCTGATTTGAGATGTGCAGGGATGCCATAACTTCTTCTTGACTTCTTTCTACGGGACAACCCAACCCAAGAAATGAAAAAATAACAAGTCCCCAATATTGAGGTGTGAAGAATATTTCGTTTTCTGAGTTGGATTATGTCATGACATCCCACTTTTTTTTTCCTTGATTGGATCTGCATTCTTCTTTCTGTTCTTAATTATTATAAATTGCCATATATTAAATGTATAACAAAATATATTTCGTTTTTTAATATTGTTAAAAAAGGAAATAAATCTACTATTATTTCATTGGAATAATAGGTTCATGTTATTCCGATCCAAATCATTCAAAGTTTTTCATGTGTGAATCTCATTGAATAAACTTTTTTATGCACGAATCTCAATAAAGGTGAATAGTTGGTTGAAATAGCATAAATCTTTTATTCCATTGGAATAACAGCAGATTTATTTCCAAACAAAAAGTATCACTTTCCATTGAATGGCAGGTTCAAAATATATTGTGTTAATAAAATTTTCTACTTTTCCTAAGCAGCTTCTAAAAAATGGACAATTTTTTTTTTTTGCTAAATATATGTTATGTGATTAAATAACAATGTGTCTTTGATCAGTGTCATCATAGTTGCAATGAAGCTTGGGTGCTCACCCTTTTTATAAAGACTATATGGAGATTAATAAAATAAGATTGGATTATTGGAAAATATTCATTACGGTATGAACTTTAAGAAACATAATAATTTAATTAGGATTAGTTCGTTGTAAATTACAAAGCGGATCATTGGTTACCAGAAGAAAGTTCGCAGTCCAGTCCTTCTGAATTGATAAATTACAAAGCGGATCATTTGTATATCTATGCCAAAACCAATTCTAACAAAGCATAATTCTCATACAAGGATTAAATTTTTTCTTCTGTATACATTCTAAAATTTTGTAATTATAGTGAAGTGTACATGTGTACATATGTGTCGATCTATTTGAAAAAAATGCGATCCCCCCGTCACCCGTTGCTACATTAAAAAATAAAAACATATATTATTAAAAATAAAAAAGAAGTGTATCGTAATAACATCGATTCATTTTTAGTTAAATTTGCGATGAGACTATAAATAATGGAAGTACCATGGAATTTATGCTTGTGCATCTTCTCGTACAGTGTTGATTTCTATGTTCTGGTTATCAATAGGCATGTATTGTGACATGATAGCCATGATCTCCGAGTCCATGTAAGACTTAAAATAGGAAAATGAAACACAAATTTAGTGAAAAAAAAACATTATAGCGGTGATTATATTATCACTTTTTGATGACCACTTGTTTCTTGGATTGTTTTAGTAAAGATTAATAGTTGATTTTGATATAGGGAACTATTGGATTATAAGTATGGAATTGGTTTTTAAGGTACGAACCCGAAGTCGGTACTTGTAGTAAACAAATCCTCCTATGCCAAGACCGGTCACGCAAGAGAGAACCAAGATTGTGAAAAACCATCCAAATGTGGACATGTTTTTTGCTGAAATTTAAAAGAGAAAAAAAAAAAACCAATCAACAAAAGTGGTTAATTAATATATTACTCCACACATACAGTATATAAACGCTCTACATTTATATCGCTGCTACTTTACCTTGAATGACTTTATATAATATATTAAGTCAAAAAAAGCACTGGCGTGTTGGGGAGCAGAGATATGTACCGGGGGCTGTTTTGGGTGATAAAAAAAAATCTTTTTACCTATACAAGTATCTTCTCCTTTGATGTATATAAGGTTGTCCTTGCACTTGCAGTCATACCCACCCCATGTATTCTTACAAGAACAGCCGTCACATTGACATGCTGTTTTCTCCTTGCATTCATCAATATCTGAAACACAATTATAGAAAATCATTTTTAGTAATGCTAAAATTGCACTGTCCTGAGTACCTAAAATATCATTTTTATTGTCTTTTTTCTGTAATATTGTATTACCTACACATGTGTAACCATCACCATCAAACCCAGATGGGCACTTGCACCCGTTCAAGTTTGAATCCTGTAAATAATAAGAAAAGAAACTACATAAGATAACTTCATACCAGTCAGACTGGTACATGGTTGCTAAGTTGGATATATAAAGGAAAAATAAATTCCAAGATACTCTTTTGATTTAACGGCATTCTTTCTCTTTTTCTTTTTAGTTGAGGTGCTTAATTATGAACCTTCATGGTTTCTAAAAACCAAAATGTGTTATAATGAAATTGAGATTCAGGTGATGTACCGAGCAAGCAGAGATTGTTTTGCTATCTTTGTTTTCAATCCAACAACCACCATTGTTCGCTGAACACCTTCCAGGTCCTACAGCTGAACACAAAATGATCATGTGTCATATGTTTTAGGAAAATAAAACAGGGATACTGATCATTATATTAGTTTCACACTTTCACTTCTAAAAACAATTAATGTATTTTTTTCTACAGACTAGCACAGTTTATCATATAATATGACAACAGAATACCACAAAATAAATAGATATACACTATTTTCTTAAATTGTGCATGTTCAATTTTTTTTTATCATATATGTATGAACTTGGATTTTTCAAGCACTATGGTTAATTCCCAGCTGGCACAAGGTCACAGGTTCAAAACCTAGAAAAGCAATTCTTTGTGGATATTAAATAGTTGGGTGGCATGACCTCCAACCTTTACTGAAAAAAAAATCCCAGCTGGCAGCCTGGCACCTACATCAAAGCCCCACATCAAAATGTAGAAGTATACCTTTACATGAAGAGTATCCATCTCCTTCCCACTGTACTCCACCAACCAAGGGGCATTTGCATATTCTTCCTCTATATGTATCCTAGAAAAAAATAAATTAATAACAATGAGCAGATAATTTTATAAAAAATCTTACATGTTATAAAAGGATAATTTGTATATATGTACGCAATACCCCATAAATAAGATAGTATGAAATGTTTAAAAATATATTTTTATTACATGGCAAGCAGTCACATTCAACTTCTCGTCCCTCCAACAACCGCCATTGTTATCAAGGCATTCATTTGTTTCCATATCTGGAATACAGAGAAAAGGACAAATTATCATTTTTGCATTCAAATTATAGTTTTAAATCCAGCAAACATAGATAGGCAATTTTTTTTTTCCGAATATGTCAGAAACCTTGGGTTAGGCACACATGAGGTTCCGTTGCCTCCTTAAATCCAGCACAGATAGCTTTAAGAACCACTGTGCTCTCCAATTTTCCTATCACATGTAAGAAAAAGAATTTATGTTCATCATATATTAATTAAAAAAAGTTAAGTTAACATATATTTTGTATAATTAAACAAGGAGTTTCACAATTAATTCTTAATTAAATAATTGAAATGGAAGCATTCAAACCTCGGTATTGGATGTTATTTATTACGAGAGTAGGCAATATAGTTACATCACCACGACCACCATGTCCGACCTATGATTTAAAGTAGCAATGTTGTCTTATATAAGAAACATGCTTAAAAAGATGCATGATGCCAACTGCTAAGTACTCAAACAAAATATGTACTGACTAACATACCTGAACAAGTTGTTCAGTTTTCATTATATCATTCTCTTTATCAGCATCTGGATCCCCCATGCATTCACCAATCTTATCAAGTGGCAAACCTAATAATATGAAATTAGAATTAATGTGGAACCATCAAGTACTGGATGTTAAATTTTTGTGGTAAAATAATAGTCATCAGTGAACAATCAAAAACACTGATACCAAATTAACATGCTTAGATTTTTGGTCTAAGAGTTCATACATTTTAATTTTACTATTGCCTTAACTTCTGTACTAATTACAGAGAAAAGGAAATTGTTGTCTTCAGGAAAACAAATTTGTTAGGCGACCTACATAGCAGTGTTTTGCAAAGTAGTCCTTGAACAAGTTAATGTGTCTACCATCTTAATTTTTAATTAATACTTTGTGTCCTTGTATCCTTAAAACCGTGAAAACATAAAATTAACACATAATTTCTGCAAACTTACTGAGAGATTTGAGGACTTTCTCAGCACAATCCTTGCTGTACTTCTGGTTTTTCATTGAACACCTAATATGATAATCTGTGACAAAGTCCCACCAAACCCACGACCGTCCTAGTGAGTTTGCCACACGATGAACACATAACTGTCTCAAGTTTTCAATAACAACATCCTTCCCATCATATCCAGTGGAAAAATCTTGCTCAGGATCTGGTGCACAGTACCTATTTTGAACAAAAAGTTAGTTAATTTGAAATTTGATGTGGACTTGAATCAATTAGTGGTACAGAATTCTTTATTAGAAGATACACACAAAAGCAAAGGACAAACCTTCCATTGTTGATACATTGAGACTTGCATTGCTTGCTTAGAAGAAATGCTTCCGGGCAATACCAAGTGATATAATGCGGAGTGAATAATGTATACCCGCCTTTCTCAAGCAGCTGTGCATGACCTTTAAAATTCTTAACAAAATTCATCTGCTCATCGCACCGGGTCCCGCACTCATCATTACTGTTTGTCCAAAACTCATACTCGACTCTCTCATCTGGATGTGGCATCGACTCTGTCCAGTCAATTTTCACAACAATTTCTTCATTGGATTTCTTGAGTTGCTTTTTCAAGGCTTCAGTGAAGGCACGAGTGATGAAGGCAGATGGGATGGTGATATTTTGCACATAATCTGTCTCGAACGATTCTTCGGGTGTGTCCATGGTTAGGAGCGGCTCCTGGACATTGTCGCCTACAAGCACAGCTGCTGCACCAGCTTGTTGTGCATTCCATGATTTCAATGCAAAATAGCAGTCTGTGTAAAAAGTATATTAGATTATGGAGTAAAGGAAAGAGTATGAGAAGTTGAATACCTTGCTCAGCTAAAAATAAAATTCATGAATCATGATACTCGTGAACAGACAATGTTTGTAGATGGTGGATGAGCTTGAAACAAATAAAATTACAAAGACACCATATTTAAATCTATTATCCAGAATTATTGGAGAAGAGCTAAAATCTCATTTCTCAAATTTCATATTTTCCAGCATAAGTGAGAACTCTGCATAAATTCAGTGTGACTTTGAATAAGTCTATGACAAGTGAGAATCATGTACGAATTTGATTTTGTGCATACATGGGTCACTGTTGTCATAAATTTGTACAAAGTCACACCGAATTTGTACAGGGTTTACACTTATGGAGTTATGGATAAAAATATGAGGTGAAGTAGTGCGCTCTAATTGAGGGACGAGTTCGAAAGAAAAAAAATGCCTCGAGCAATTGTTAACATCTCTCTTAAGGCCTATTCGGCAGTCCAGTAGGGAATAGGAATGAATATAGGAATTGAAAATTTTGAACAGTACTTTCGGAATTACTGCCGAACATGGCATTAAGGAATTATTTTTCCTAACCATGTTTTATTATTTTAGCACGCCGTATTTGAAACATTTACGCGACAAATTGCCTTGTATATATGTCTACTAACCACTTCCTTCAGCTAGGAATCAAGACATTGTTTACAAGTAAAGGCTGAGTTGCTTGAAAGATTAGAGAAGAATAAATGGGGACCACAATCAAGAACTCTCCATTAGTTCAGAAAATTGAGATGTCCTTTGTAAACTACTTAACTAACTAGTGCCACGTCAGGGATGATCCTCTGCTTTGTAGAACTTAAAACAAAAAAAAAAAAGGTTCGAAATTTATTGGGTAAAATTAACTCTCCAAAAATGTTAATTTATAGTTCGCATGCCTAAACTACTTACTATTCGATACATGAATAAAATAATCCGTATATATGAAACAGTAATAAAAACACACACACACACACACACAAAGAAACAGAGTGTTGAGCTTAGTCAACGGTTGTACTTGAAGTTTTAAACGGGTGCAATAAGACAACAGGCATCAATCGGAATTATAAGAAACCAAAAATGCCTAATCAACATAGTTTTAGTTCATTTGAAGACATGACCTTGAATAACATTGAATTGCACGGGCATCGACAAAGTTTCAATTGAACCGTCATTATATTACGTAGCTGCCAAATAATACTCAAAGGTTGTTGATTGTTGCTTCAGTCCTTCGTAGATATAACATATTTATTTTCAAATCATAATACCAAAAGTAAATTGATTTTTATTGTTAAGTAGAAAGTAAATTGTATGAATTGAAAATATTTATTCTTGTGTGTTAAAACTATGCTCTATGCTCGAATACAACAAAACTCACTCGGGTCCTCATTTGGGAAAAAAAAAACTTAATATTTAAAAGTTAATTAGACGCGTTCGTGAAATGGTTATATGGGGGAGAAGTGGAGAACTCAAGGTCAACTTTGCTATAATCTCCAATTATCATTTTCTAAAGATCACAGGGGTAAAACATAAAAGTCGTGTATCGACACAAACAACTTAAATACTAAATTCAAAAAATAAATAAAACACAAAAGATAGAACAGATAAAGGGATCAAGATATATATAACAAACCTCCACGATCAACGAGAAGAATCACTGCGCGCTTCGACTTTGATTTGAATTTTGTATCGAACTGATCGCAACCGTTCGTTTTCTTGTCTGGGTAAACTATGACACCTGTCAATGAGCCGCCGTAATTGGGAATGCCGTAATTGGCTATGGCAGCTTCCCTCTCTCCTGTTAGCTCCTCCGGGGAAATAACCTTGACGGTGTTCTTTTCAACTATGAATCGAGATGTGGCGGTTGAGACGATGGTTGCCAGAAGGAAACAGAGTAAGAGAGGAGTCAACTGCTTGTCCATCATTTAGAAGAAGAAGAAGATTTTAGAGCGAGAAAAGGAAGGATGCCTCCCGGGCAAGATGGGAAAGGCTAAATGAGGTAGTAGTTAGGATTTTTTTTTTTCAACTTGTTTCAATTGCTATTTGAGAAGACTATCAAGCGAGGCCTTTTATTTTTCTAAAGGTTAATCGTCACTTGTTGAGAGAGAGATAGGAGAGAGAAGACAGAGAGAGAGAGGTGACTTTGAGGTTACGACTTACGAGATGACAAAGGTGAAAGGACGAGCAGCGAGAGTGCGTATCCTCTGAGATATCTCAATTTTTGCGTGACCGATGTGTCCGATGCCTATTCGGGGATAGCGCAGGGGGCAGTATTATTTTTGCTTTGAGATGCGTGCAAAACTATTTAAACGGTTGAGAGATTCGAAAAAATCACGCAAAGTTTGAGATATCTCAGAGGATGCGAATTCGAGCAGCGAGGTGACTTCTGAATTTCTGTGAATTTGGTTTTTCTTTGGTCTTGATTATTGATGCAAATGATGTGTCACGTACTCATGTTTCATGTTTGTAATGTTATTAATTATTTCTCAATGAAACGGGCATTTACATGCCTTAAATTTTTTTTTTTAAAAAGGTGATGTGTCATGTTGCTGGACCATGGCAGCCTGGGTCGATTCACGATGAATTAATTTTCTCATCCTCCATACTTTTTTGCTGAAGTAGAAGGCAACGAAAATATTAAAGAAAATTCATTAAGAAGAAAAGTTGTTACACTGTGCTTTTCAACATGACGAGGAATTAAGTTACAACAAGTTATTATAACTATTTTTTATATTTTTTAAAGTTTAAATCGTTGATCAAACCGTTTAACATGATCTTCACAATAAAATGTGCTTTCAAATCAAATTTTCTATTTTTTGAAATTTTTTTACTATTTATTAAGATGGGTACAAAATTCAAAGGTCTGAATTTGACTAGTTTTTGTACCCATCTTAATAAATAGTAAAAAAATTAAAAAAAAATGTAAAATTTGGTCTCCAAGCACATTTTATTGTGGAGATTACATCTAACGGTTTGGATCAACGATTTGGACTTCGAAAATATAGAAAATGATTGTGGTGACTTATTGTAACTCAAAAATTGTTGTAACTTGATCCCTCCTCTTCCAACATACTTGGGTAGATAATTTTGTCATCTATAAATTTTCAAAAATTAAAAAGTATATTACTATATAAAATTATCAATTGAGTGGTGAAATTTTGTTACTCCGAATTTTTGTTTTCATCATGACATATAAAATTTAGAAAAAAATTTCGGTGTACCCATCCAAACTTTTCAAATATCCAATTTCTTCATAAATACACCATAATATCCATTATTATGGACATATTATATATTATGGTGTATTTATGGAAAAATTGACTATTTGAAAAGTTTGGATGGACACACCAGAAATTTTCTCTAAAATTTATAAGCTACGATGACTACCGTTTTCATCTCCAAATTTTCATTTCTTAGTTAAAGCTACTTTAATTTTCAAATAATAATAATAATTATTATTATTTTAGTACCCACGCTACAGTACTTGTGCTACAGTATCCACACTTAAAGAAATGAGAAATAATGTATTATGGTCCCCACTAATTTTATAGTCTCAACTAATTATTACTCTAAAATTCCAGCAGCATCATTTATCTATGGTCCCCACTAATTATATAGCTTCCTTTTTTACAATCCTCGCACTCATTCTCGTGTCAACCTTTCTCTAACAAAAATAGTTGATTTCATAGGAATAAATACTTCAATGCATAGATATAAATACTTTTGTTACTTAGATATTAATACTTTCAGTGTCATATGTAAAAAAATACTTAGATATGTATACATTCGTAGTTATAAATATTTGAGAAAATAAGATATTAACACTGAAAAAAATATTAATACTTTGATGTGTGACTTGTTATGATTATCTCTTTTCGAGTTTCTCAATCATCCCCGCATCAGCCTTCCTCAAACAAAAATAGTTGACCTCATACGTATAAATACTTCAGTGTATAAGTATAAATACTTTCAATACTTAGATATTAATACTTTCAATGTTATATGTAAAAAATACTTGCAAGGATAGGTATAAATACTTGTACGGCGAGGTATAAATACTTGCGCGAAAAAGAATCTGAAAGTACGTCATAATGGATCTCATTTGAAAGAAAAAATTGCGTAGATATTAATATGAAAAAAAAATTTGTGGAGATTTTACAGTCCCTATATGAAGTTATCTTTCTGCATTTAATTTTCGGTGGTCCTCTCGTGGGTATAGTGCCGTGGGTACTATTATTTTCATGCTACAGTATCCGCACAATAAATAATTGTTCACCTCATAGTTATAAATACTTTCGTATATAGGTATAAATACTTCTATGCATAGATATTAATACTTTAGGAAAAAAAAATCGAACTGTGAAATTTTTGTGATCCCCACAAAAAATTATTTTTCTACATTTAATTTTCAGTGATCCCCTACGCGAATACTGTTATCAGCTTCCTAATAATAATATTAATGTACTTCATATTATTATATGTAGTGCAAGTATAGAATCATCTAATAAAAAATATTATATATTAGGAGGTGGATATTTAAACTAAAATGAGAACAAAGTTAGGTATTATAATATAACCAAAATTACTCCATTAGGAAAAATAGATCATTCATATATATTGTATGTTCCTAATTGCTATATCAGAAGGTATGACATTTAACCAAAATTGGAACTTGAATTCTAGATATGTTCTTGACCATATAATAGGCTACATATCAAATTTACACATTGTATGGTTGCTAATAAGATTAATTTGTTAGATTATCGCTCAATGGTTTGACTTATTATTTTTCATATTGTACTAAATTTAATGCATATAAATCTATGTCAGTATTTATATTGTACTTCTTTAATAAAAAAATAATAAAAAATAAAAATAAAAAAGAAGAAGTCAATTTTAGAAAGTTTTGGCATTAGTTGTGAGTTGTGACGCGCATGGAATAAGTATATTGTTAATATTATATCCTATATTAGAATATTATTGAGATAAGAAACATGTGTCCTGACTGATTGAGCCCTAGACAGGCAATATGTTGCTATGGGCTTTCTTTCAAAATAAAATCTGGTAGATTTTGGCGAAGCTAACGCTGGTCGTTGACTCGTTCCAATTGGAAAGTTATGTATTTTCTAACAGTCTTAAGCCTCTGAAGTGACATGACGTTCATTGCTATTTTGTTCGTACATCGGAAATTTCAAAGAAAGATTTTAAGGCTAGATTTTTCTTAGAGAGGGCTAAAAAAACAAATCTATGTCTTAACATGGAACGCAACTTCTAATATTTTCTTTACTTCGACAGCCACTCAATTTAATAAATAAAATAAATAAGTGCAGTGCATGTAAGCATGTTTTAGTTTAAAATAAAACAGATAGTATTAACTATTAAATAAGAGCAGAATTGGTATAATGAAAAGAAAAGAAAAAATATATTCTTTAAGCACTCAATTTTTTATATTTTTCTTATGCAAGCTTGCTTTTGTTGCATGTTCTAGCGACTAATCATAATGTAATAACTATCAAAAACATTAGTGAATAATTTTGTTGGCATGCTAAATTAGCTTGCGCCATTTAATTATGTTGATAGACAATTTGGATGATTTTTTTGTCTAACCATTAGAGGTTTTCGTCATAGAGTGGCTATTGAATTTTATAATTTTAATATGCATTAGTGCCTTTTCAGCTCTCTTATAAAATAAAATTACACTACATTTGATTTTTCAACTTTCCAATTTTAATTTTCTAGTTCTGTACTTAATGGTTATTGAGAACCAAACTTTTAGAGAAACTTATTAAAAAATATTGTAAAAGTAACTAGATATAATTGATAAGCTCTAGGTCAAATATATAATTTTACTTAACATATTCTTGGTTCATTTCGATCGCCTTTTTGTTTAAGATATATCGAAAACATTTTTTGTTTTGTTTTTATTAGTGTTTCGCCAATATGCTAGCACCCTGTAAGGGTCTTAGATTGTTTTTAAAATTCTCAATGTTGAAACAATTACATTTTAGCGTGTAAAGTTTAAAAAATAACCATGCAATCATCATACATGAGGTTAATTTGTAAATTGATGCTTCTAAGAAGGAACTTTGGACATTTTGTTAAATAAAAGAACTGGATAAGTGTGCGAAGTAGTGGAATTTAAATAAAACAAAATCCAAATGCCAGCTCAAGATTTACAGCCGTTGACTTTGGATTTAGTCAAAGACTAATTATCATCGATAGAGCTGTATTTGCGATAATGATATAGAAATTAAGGAATGATTTTTTATAGACATTAATTTGTAAATTTTGAAATAAAGAAAGCTGAAGTTCCATAAGTTAGCTAGACAGGTAAAATCAAGCGGTGCCTACTGCCTAGTCTTGCTGGTGTTTAATTGTGCCACACTGCCACTTTGCATTTTTTAAAAATGGTGATTGCATGTTGTAATAATAAGATTTCTTCACATAAATTTGGCTAATTGGCTCCAATTATGTACTATAAATATACCTGTTTAACACGATTTAATGGTTATATATACAGTAAGAGTCAAGTGGAAGCATTTTCATAACCGTACCCGTTACAAATTGTCTTTATATGTAACTTATATTTACCCGCTACAAATTATCTTGCTCATACCTAATTACCCTTATCCGTTATCTTTATCCATTATGATTGTCGGATAACAAAACGGTAGCGGATAAATAACGGATAATACTAATATAATAATTATTTTATTATTTATTAAATAAAACATTAAAACATATACATTCATTTCAAAAATATATAGTATTTTATTGAAAAAAAAAATCTAATTATACTAAGTGCAAATAAACCAATTAAAATATTCTTCTCAATGCTTATTAATATATATAATATATATATATTTTTTTTATAATTACTGACGGGTACGAAATAGACCTTATTCATATCCTTACTCATTTAGATAACAAAAAAAAAATTTATATTTATATCCGTACCCGATAAGTTTATAAAAAAAAATCTTACCCATATCTATCTTATCAAATACAACGGATAAAAGGGTGCCATTGACACGACTAATTAAGCACGGCAAACGCGTTTTTCTTCTTTTTGTAATTACCTGTGATGATAAAGATGGTGAAGAAAGGCAATTATCGAACATTAATTATCACCACGGACAAATTGAAATTCTTAATTATCTCTGTACAAGAACTAAAAAAAAAAAAAAATGACATGTAAGACAATGACTTTCCTTATATTTCTATTGGTTAGAGATAGTCAAGTCAACTGCCGTGCAATGTACAAGTTTGACCTCCTTTGGGGTCTAAAACAGAAGCAGTCTCTGCATCTCGGACCAAGTAACGGTCCATGGGTGTGTAACAAAAAAAACGGTTTAAATTTCAGCTGGTTTTGCTTTGAACTCTGGACCTTTCAGATGGACGAAATATTTTGTGTATATTTGAGTAAAATCAAGTTTACAAGATCAGATAAGTTCAAAATTTGTTGTAAATAGTACGGATCAGTTTATTGAGAAGATTAGGATTCAATCACATTATTTTATGGTGATATATCTTGACACTGTATGTTTATAAATTATTTTTTATGATATTAAAATTCAAACACTCGATCCGAATCATTCAACAAGATCTCCATTTTAAAATGTGATTGGAGACCAATTTTTTTATTTTCTGAAAATTATTTACTATTTTTTTAGAATTTTGAAAAAAAATAATTGATCTTTAATAGTTCAGAATTGTCAGAAAACAACAATTTTGTTCACATCTCAATAAATACTAAAAAAGTCCAAAAAAATATATAATTTGACCTCCAAACGCATTTTAATATGAAGATCATGTTAAATGGTTCAGATCAGCTGCTTGAACTTTGAAATTGTAAAATTAATTTGTAAGCATATTGTATTAAAATGTATCAATATAAAATGATGTACTTGAATCTCTTCTCTATTAAAAATGGGTCAACCGATCAAATTAAGATTTCTGTAAATTATATTTGTCGGTAAATCTGATTTGACAAATCTTGGCTGATTTGTATCGCTCTGCTATCCGGTACATACAATTATACAAACCCTTCGATTTACGAAATATCTTTGCATTATAATTAAAAATCAAATTTATTTATTACATGAACAATTTAACAATCTTTCCTCAAATTAATTTTAAATAATTTCATTCCTGCAATTTTAGTTTCTCTGACATGGCAAAAGAAATTAATTTTTAAAATTTATATTTTTTTATCATTGAATAAATTTTGAACTTTTTCAAAATTTATGTAACATTAAGCACGAGAAAAGAGAAAAATATATAACTCAAACATCTTTTGTGATATTTAGAACTAAGATAATTTTTTTCTCTAAATACCAATTTTATCATTCCATTTTCCTCACTACTCGTCAAGGCATTATATTGCTTCTAATCCTTGTATTGCTTGTATTCAATGGCTTCATTGACGGAGTTAATTAGTAGACTAAATGCTCAAACTATTAAAAATAAATAAATAATATGTAACTGATGTGTAACTTTAATATATTGACATATATATTAGGAAAAATTGTGAGATTGCCACTACAAAATCTTCAAAATGTGAGAATGCTACTACAAACTTCAAAATGATAGAAATGCCACTCTAAAACTTTATTAATTGTGATAATGTCATTTCTATATAATTTTTATTAAAAATAATTTGAAAAATTCTGTTTTAGAATACGTATTTTCGTATTTCCGATTATACCCTTGAAGTAAAATTAAGAATAAGAAATGGCCTCCTGTCTATCCCTGCCTCCCTCTCTCGCCGATCCTTACGATCCCTTACGATCGCCGTTGTTCTCCGCCAACTGTCGGTGCCATGAGAGGTATCCTCCGCTGCTGTTATCTCCTATGTTGGTCTCCGCCACCCCCTCCTTTCCTCTTCGTCCATGTCAGCTGCCACATCGGCAGCGGCGTCTATACCTTTCGTGCCGCTGTCTACGGAAGAGGTAACGACTGATACACCACCGTCATGTCAGAAAGAATCGCCAGATAAGCTCATAGTACTATCTTATTTCCTTCTTCTATAGTTAATCTATGAATTTGATTCTTTTTTTATACTTTTCATTCTTAATTGGGTTGTGAGGAGCTGCACAAGATTGTAGTAATTACTTTAGAATATTGGGCATATAGTAGTAATTCCTACATATCTGGTTTGGATGGCTTGATCAGATTGAGTGGGGCGAGATTTCTTTAGAATGTGTTTGTGCTGCTATATGATGCCATATGATGAAAACAATATTACTGCATTTCGGCCTCCCCTTTTTTCTTCAATTTATTTGTTTAAGCACTTGCCAGTATTCCAAAATTTCTTGATTGAATTTTGCATACTTTATTTAGTAGGAGGGAAGCTGTCAAAAAAAAAAAGACTGCCTCCACAAAGATTGGCTGAGAGAATTGATCTGGATGCTAAACTTTGGGAGAATTTTTGCCAACTTATTTAAAAATGATGCAAATTAACAAGTGGTAGAGGTAGGCTTAGCTGTGTGGTATTTTGTGGTTTTATTTTTAGATGGAAGGCTTTCAAACTGTTGTATACATTTGTTTTAGAATTACGGAAATGCTGAGGCAGATTTTTTTGGCAATTCATTGATATAGGTTAGTATGTTGACAATTTAGTTGTATGTTTTAGAATTATGGAAATGCTGAGGCAGATTTTTTCAAAAATCCTGAAAATTGGATAAATAAGGACTAAAATGCCCCTCTGATAAGCTAATGTCTTTACAGATACTTATATTCATCTTGCTTGAATGATTGAAGGCATTTTTGTTGGCATAGATTTAGATTAAGATTCAAATTGAATGCAATGGAGTTACAATCATAAACCACCTCTGATACAAGTACGCTATCTGTTATCAAAGGAAACACATGGCTAATTTGAAAAAGTAGAAGCAATATATTGTCATAACATAATTATAAGAATACATCACAATGAAAACAAAGTTATAAGCATACAATCCATTACGTGAAGGGCAATGTTGTCATTAAAATAACAATGCCATACATCCTTCATAAGCATATCAGAAAAAATTCTTACAAGCATACAACACACATCCTTTCTAAACATAAATCTCTATGAGTAAAGCCTACAACAACATTCTTTATTGTTCCGACAATCTCAATTATGTTTTAACTCATTTTGCCAATGTCCTCATGAAAAGACACACAGCCAGAGGTGGTGGTCTCTTAGCCTCATAAAAAAATTCAGCTCTCATACGGGCCAGCGCTTGCATTCTTCCCTATCACCAGTCTGAGGTTTCTATTGTGCTGGTCTCTGTACAAACAAGAATAGAAAATAAAAAATTAAGTTTATCACAATAATTCTGGTACCATAACCATCTCACTTTCTCCTAGAAGTTCATGTATAAAGAAAGCAAACTACGTGCTTAAAACCGTCCGAAGGGCTTTGAGACAAGGCTTTGCCTTATCCGAAGCTGGGTGTAAACCGCCCGATCCACATCAAAATTCATACTTGTAACTATTCTAGAGCTATAATAGCATGCAACCATTAAGGAGTAACAAAATGACTCACTAATATTAACTTGAAAGTTTAATAGTTCCAATGTTCTATTCTTAGACTGTACCAGTTTGGTATTAGGAATCCAAAGACTAGAACATAGGTACAAGATCTATAAGCAATCAGAAAGGAATAGAACAAAATAAAGAATTCAAGAAACAACATCGACCATCATAGACACCTAATCGAAACAATATTGTTCAAGTCTAGTATTGAATAATCGAAATCTAAATTTTATGATTTTAACAAATCTTACTAGGATAGGAGAAGCTGGTACAGTTTGTTAAAACCTTAAAATCAACAAATTATGTAATTTCTCAATATTTAATTTGTCTCCAAACATTCAGATTTTCACATCTCACAAATACACAACAAGTAATTTGGTAAGATTGATCATACCAATTCGATCACAAGCAACACAGATTCTGAAATTGATATCGTACCAATAGCAATTTAGGAAATTGGTACTTGAACTTGGTACTAAAAATAGATGGCCTGTACATCTTGTTATCATTACCAATTGGATGGCATGTACATTGTGTCACGTGAACTAGACACTGTAGAACTGTTAAATTTTAAGTTTTGATTTTTACAGTGATTGGAGCACAAAGCAACCAAACTCTAGAAAATTTAAAGGAAATTAACACATGGCACTGACGAGAATAAGCTTTATTCAATCTTATACGGATGATAGAAAAATAGGAAATTTCATAAAATTGGGCTGTAATTGATCCGACCAAGAGAGAGAAACAAAATTGAGGTTAGTCACAGGGAATTGTGAGCAAAGTGCACAAAAGAAAATCTTGACGAGCCACGATGCAATATAATCGGAGGTTTCAGTCAGAGAGAGCGGCCGATAGATTCGACGAGGGCGGCGGAGCGCGCACGGTGCCTTCAACCTTCTTCTTCTTCTTCTTTGGTTCTTCTACGGTGGATCTGCCCATCGAACTCAAATGAGAAGGTATTTTAGTCCAAAATTTTAATAACAAGATTAATACAGTATAAATGACAAATTTAAGATTTAAGCAAATTTAGAGTGGTATTTCTACAATTTTGGAGTTTGTAGTGGCATTCTCACATTTTGAAGGTTTTGTTGTGACAATCTCACAATTTTCTCATATATATTAATATATTCTGGCCTACAAATTAAAGACTCAACAAAATAGTAATTAGATAAGCACATTCAACATATTCGATTGGAATATGTTGAATCACTATATTCGGTTAGAATATTGAAACAACATATTCAGTCGGAATACGTTGAATATTGCTAATCTAGTCGTTTTATGTTGAGTCTTATATCTAGGGGTGTCAATGACACCCATTTACCCGTTTATCCTATCCGTATTATATTTGATAAGATGGTAGAGTAAGTTTTTTTTTTTCATTAACTTATTGAGTATGGATATGAGTAAGAATTATTTTTTGTTAGATAAATGGGTATGGATACGGGTAAATGCTATTTTGTACCTGGGTAACGGATAATTATATAAAATAAATTACATCATGAGAAAATTTATGCATGTTATTGTAAGAAGAATATTGTGCTAAACATGTTATTTTTTATTTAAATGTTTTGTTATTTAGTTAAGAATTGAATTTGTTAGAAGAGTTATTTGTGATTTTGATTTGTTTTACTTCATAAAAAAAATATTAGTTAGAATTGATTGTAAATTTGTATTTTAATTTTATATATTGGTAATTGTGATTGTATATATATGACATGATAAATTTTGATAGTTTATTTGTAAAAATAATAAAATTATTATATTTGTATTATTCATTATTCGTCCACTACTGTTTCGTTATCTGCTGATTTTAACGGAAATAGGTAAGGTAGAGTAAAGCAAATTCTTAACGAGTATAGATAGAATATGGATAAGATCAATTATTAACATATATGAGTATGAAAATGGTACCCGTATCGTACCTATTAACATCCCTACTTATATTTGTAGTTTCTCACAGTATAACGCTGAATATATGTCTTGAGGTTGTCTGCCGTGGAAGCAGCTTGAGTCTGATGCCTGTCAGACCTTCATTAAAGGGAAACAAAGAGAGAGAAAGAAAACAACTGCATAATCATAGTTGACTGATGCGAGTTAATTACTCCAAAACCAAAAATTTTGATAGGGAACGAGAAGGAGCGGAGAGAAGCCCCCATGTATATTTTTGACAAATTTGTTCACTTCTAAATCAGATTGCAGAGGGAGTAATAACAATGTGCGTCTCCTTCCCTTTTTTCATGTTCAGATTTTATTTTTCAAATTCGAATTTATTTTGAATATGTTAAAAAAATATTTTAGATTTATTTTTTTAATATGTTAAGTAATTAGATTTATTTTTTAATAAGTTAGATTTTATTTTTCAAATTCGGATTTATTTTGAATAGGTTAAAAAATTATGTTAAATTTATTTTTTGAATATTTCTCTCATTTACTATTCCACAAAATTTATTAATTCTATATCATTTTTATATGTGAGTCCGCATATGCAACTTCCCATTTGTTTTCTCTTCTCCTTCTATTAATATTTCCTTTTTTTATTGAGGAAGTAATAATTAGAAACGAGATCAAACCGAGGGAGAACAGTCTTTCCTTTCTCTTTCTTTTCTCAAATTAATACAACCAGTCTTTCCTTTCTCTTTCTTTCTCGTTCAATCCACAAATCGTAACAGCGTAACCTTGAAAATATTGGGAATAGAAACGAGATCAAACCGAGGGAGAACAGGAGAGGAAAAGTAGAGGAGATAGAGAAGAGAGATGGTGGTACTTCGTTGCTTGCTTTGTTCTTGTTTGCACCTGATCAACTTTCTGCGATGGCCAAATAACTTTCACCTCTGTGACTCCTCCAGTCTAGACAATTGCTAAAACCCGAACGGGTATGACCCGTTTTACCCCACCCGTACCCGTTACCTGAGGTACCCGTACCCGTGTCCGGGTATAGGCGGGTAAACGGGTACACGGGTACGGGTTTGAGACGGACCGGACTCAAGAATTTGGAAAAAAACCCGTCCAATCCGTACCCGTCTTACCCGTACCCGAAATCCGTCTATCCGCACCCGTTTACCCGTGTACCTTTACCCGTTTACCCGTTTTTTTTTAAATTCAAAATTCAAAATTATTTTGCCGCCAAAAAAAATAGTATTAAAAACAGAAAAAAAAAACTAAAAAACAGAAAAAAACAATATTAAAAAATGAAAAAAACTCAAAAAAAAATAAAATACCCGTACCCTACCCGCCCTACCCGACTACCCGTACCCGAGATACCCGTACCCGTTACCCGAGACGGGCACGGATTTGAAACGGGTAGAGTACACTCTTTTAAAAACCTACCCGTACCCGTCTACCCGACTACACGTCCTACTCGTATCCGCCCTACCCGACTACCCGACCCGGGTATACCCGAGATACTTGTACCCTACCCGTTAGCAAACCACTACTCCAGTCCTCCGCGGTCTCCTCTGCGACTTCTCCAGTTCTTCTTCGATTAGACAAAAAAAAAAAAAAAATCCTTCGCTCTATTTTTTTTTTTAAATCATCTTTGATCTAGGCTGTAAATGAAAGAAACTAACAGGCCAGTTAGGGAACCTCGTTTTTCAGAGGTACGCAAGCCCGTATTATAAACTGATCTAAAAGAAAAGAATTTAAGGGATAAGCATATGCCTACTCATGTGCCATGTTGTCTTCGTTCCTGCTTTGGCAACTCTTAAAAATTTTAAAAAATACACTGTAATATTAGATATATTTAAATTTTGAGAGATTTTTAAATCAATTTGTAGCCCTTCATAAATAGATCGCAAAGTGGCTTAACGATCTGAATAAATATAGAATTCTTCTATTTTGAAAATGTTTTGATTTATTTTTTAAAAAGGGTATAAGGGCATCTATATCCGTGAAACTTTTGGAGTTTCTAAATAACTGTTAACTAATTTTTAGAAATTTTGTCTTCAAAAGTTTCTAAACCCTCACATCCCTGAAACTAAAATTAGAATTTCTTAATTGTCACATCAGCAAATAAATTACAAGAGAAAATAATTTCAGCGAATTATTTGACCACATCAGAGTTTATAAACGGTTTCTTATTAAGAAATTTTGGAGCAAAATTGCTAAATAAGAAACTCATCTATATTTCTAAAACTGGTTTAAAAACTGCCACATCAGATTAAAAACTCAAAAAGTATCGGAAATGTAGATGCTCTAAATAAAAATTTCGGCACATCATCATATCAGAGATGTCTAAGAAGATTCTAAATTTTTTTTTTTTTTTTTTGGAAATCGAAGATTCTAAATTTTTTACTATCGTCAGCAACGCGGTAAAAAATACACCGGCAAATCAGGATGAATCTGATTATCTATAGCGAGGGCATTTTAGAAATTTGGAATGTGCCATCGGCTATGGTTCTTTCAAATTTCAGAATGCATATTTTACTAACAATCTGGATTTTAATTCGACGACCTTATGTGTAGAAGGTGTTATCCTTTACCAATATATCAAATGTTAATTCTTGCGTCTTATGTTGATTCAGAACTATCAGGCAACAATTTGGGCTCTTGCTCTTTTTGAGAGGACAAATTTAGTTAAAGAAAAAATATTGTAAATGATCAAATTCAAGTATTATGTTCGTCCTGAAAGAGAGATTTTACATAATATCTTCATTTTTCAAAACATAGAACAAAATAATCTATCTTCAAATTTATTAACAAAATACCCGTGGGCTCCACTTTTCCCCTCTCTTCCTTGGGTTCGGATCCCCTAAAGTAACCCAATCTTTGGGTTTTGGATCGAGACCGTTCGATTCGAATCCATCGATCGAGATTACTTCATGATTCAAATTCATATCTCGGGATATGTGCGCTCCATTTCAGATAGATCATCTCGGATTCGAATCGGACGGTTCCGATTTAAAACCCAAAGATTGAGTTACTTCACTGGATCTGAATTCCTCTTCCTCTCCCTCCCACTCATTCTTGTTTACTCCTTGTTTACTTCCTTTATTCATTTTTTAAAAAAGTATCTAATTTAGAATAATGTAAAATTTTATTTGCTAAAATTAGAAAATATATCATTAGCTTATATGTAAAATCTTTCAACATATGTGTTTTTTCAAAAATATTATTTTATAAAATATTTTTAATTAAGAGAAAAAAAATGATGTAACAGAAAAGAAAAAAAGAAGAAGAAAAAAACAGTAATTTATCATAAAACGACTGAACCAATTTTACCATAAAAAAATGTATCATTAAAAAGAAATCAGATACTCTCGGGGCACATAGCTTGCAAATTTCGTTTGTTTTTTCTTTTCTTATGGTGCTATTCAATCAGTGATTGGCTTAGAATCCAAGGCAATCTCGAACAAGAAATATTATTTAGAATCCGACATAAACAAAGTTGATTTTGATTATACTAATTATTAGATAAATAGTAAAGCAACCATATTTAGTACCTTGATCGTAAGATAGGAGATGAAACCCTAGCAAAACTAAATTTGGCTACACCTTTACTCAAATACCTAAAAGAGAGGCATATAAACACTCAGTGGCATATTGATAGATTCAATTATATTGATGATTACCAGCATTTTTTTAGTTCTGTCTATCTTACCCAAACAAAGCACATGTAAAATAAGATAAAAATGTCATGTGTATATATTAACAAAAAGATAAAATTAACAACAAATTAGTTTATTTTTTTGTGAATTCACTTAGCAGTAAATTAATTTCACAATTACAACGCATGAAATTAATTTATTATTTAATTTAGAGCAAATACCAACCTCCAACTAACCTAATTCTTATTGAAATTCTCTAGGCCACTTGTCGCTGATCTAAGTTTCTTGTTCTCCAATTAGTTTGTTTTTTTCCTTTTTTTCTTTTCTGTTACATCATTTTTTTTTCTTCTCTTAATTAAAAACATTTTATAAAATAATATTTTTGAAAAAACACATATGTTAAAATATTTTACATATAATCTAATAATATGTTTTCTAATTTTAGCAAATAAAATTATACATTATTCTAAAGCAAGTACATTTTTTTAAAACATAAATAAAGAGAGTAAACAAGAATGAGTAGGAGGAGAGAGAGGAAGAGATGGAACAAGTGGCGCCTACAATAATATTTTGTTAATAATTTTGGATAAAAGTATTTTCTTTCTAAGTTTTGAAAAGAGAGGATATTATGTAAAATCTCCCGTCCTGATTTCATATCTTCCTTCCTTTTTTTCCTATGAAGAAAAAAAAATGGAGTTCCTCATAAGTTTCGTGAGCTACAAACCGGACATGTCTCAATGATCCCATTTGATCATCTTGATTATGAATTCGGTAGTAAACATCCTTTTCTTCAGAAGTCTCACGTCAACTTGACGTGTGTGAGAATAAACCGTGAGCGTGAAGGTGGTTTGTGTGCATTGCATGTTTTTGTCATAGGATCCGCATGAAGTCCTTCAAGGATAGTAGCGTCATTTCTTTAGGTGAAATATAGGATTTGGGGACTGTGCTTTTGTTTGAAGTAGAAGCCTACAATTAATCCTTGTTATAATTTCCAACAAGAATCCGATAAAAGCCTTTTAGTTAACACAAAAATTCCAGAAACGAAGAAGAGAGGAAGAAATTAGAATGAATTTGAAAGAGCGCTTACATCTATAGTTGGTATGTACAGTGCGTTTGGATTGAGGGAGAGGCTAGTGAGAATAACGTGCTAATTTTGAATTCTGAAGAGCTGCTGACTCAACATTTCAATGGATTAGAATAATAGTTCGTAACCCGATCTAATTCAAGTGTTAAGAATAGCTATTTTTCAACCAAAACATGAAATAATGCTAACCCAACTAACCATGCTATTCTTTCGAATCCGTATCCTCTCAGGTATTGCACAATTATTGCAGATGATCACTTACTTTACGGCTTGAGATTAAATCTCAACCGACTTGGGATTCGGATCACTGTAGGGGGCTGTATTTTTGGGCTTTGAGATTCGTGCCAAGTTAAAAAGTACGGTTCAGATCTAGTAATTATAAAAGATTCCCTTATCAGGTATTGGAGAGGATGTGAATTCTATTCTTTCACCCAATTTGGATCACTTGGAGGTAACACTATTATTGGATTAGTATTATTCTTCTCCTCTATTCTATGTTTGGATTGCTAAAGAATATAACTATCTTTATGTTAACGTAGTTCTTGCTAACCCGTTCAAAAGATGAAATAGTACTAACCTGAAATTAACACTCTTCCTGCTATTTCTAGATTTGTAATAGGTCAACGGAGAGAATCACTACTGTATGGACAAATCAAAACCACCCCGCTTGATGTTATTATGATGAAAAAATAGGTAATTTGAAAAAGAAAAATTAAAGCTAAAAAGTACAACATAATTCCAATTTAAAAATAGAATAATATTATTCTGAATGGAAGTAAAATTAGTCTTTTTGCACCACGGCCCACGGGCGGATTCCTATAAAAATATCGCCGCCTTGTACTTTATTTACAAGCAAGAAGATGGACAGGCTGCCACTGGAAATAAACAGAATAGTACTATTCTGATGCTATTTCAAACTAGTTGATGACGCTTTTCAACAGAGTAAGAACACAATTATTTTGCTATTCGGCAGACTATCAACGAGCCCATATAAAACTGTAGTCTTGCTTCATAAATTGATACGTCCCACATAAATTGTTATAATTAGTCCAAGCAATGCAATGTTATCGTACCAATAATAATATGGCAATTTGTATCATATACATGAAAATGCAAGGATGAACTCCGAAATACATGAAAATGTTGCAATGAATATTATTAAACAAAGCTGATCCTATTGTTGTGCTACATATCTATTTCTCTGTTTGCTAGTTTATTTTCAGGTTTTATCCCAGGTTCTGTCCCTTCAACACAACAAAACTTGTAATAAAGAGAAACAAGGTAGCGAGCATGCCCCCAAAATATAATATACCATTTTACCTACCTATTTGAGACATACGATAAGATTTTGTTCACAGTTCCTATTTTCAGTGGAAAACAAGGAAGACATTGTCTTAGGCACTATGAAAATGTGCAGTTAAACAAAAAAATTACCAGAGAGAGTATATGCAGTTAAACAAAAAAATTACCAGAGAGAGTATATGCAGACAATGAATTTAAAACCACCATCAGAAAAGATTTTTAGATTTTTTTTTTCTCAATATTCACATGACCTAAAGAGAATACCAGCTGATATCTTCCCCGTGTAAATTTGATTCCTGAAACATATGCAAGGATATGCAGCACCATAACTCCTATTGCAAAAACATATCTACGGATACAGTTATTAAGTAACATAATTTCATTACTCTAATCTGAAAGATGCATTACTACCAATATAAGTAAAACATAGCCACAACCACCAAAAGCTACTGAGAAAAATAAAAGAAAGCACACAGCATAATTGAAGTAAAATAATTAGCTACATAACTAGGAGCTTTCTGGCAAAATACTAAAACTTCTGACCGTTCTTTGACTTGAGTTTTCCTCTTTTAACAAGTCTTAAATCCTTTTTGAGCTTTATAAGCTTCTTTATCTTTTTCTTCCCAATTCCCCCCTCAGGTTTAAATAAACGATTGGACGAGCTTCCTCCATCACCCATCTCCACATCTGCTTGGTTGAAATTGAGAGAAAAATCAAAATAGAATTCAGAAGATGTGTGTATGTTACTGTTTTTATTTACATAGAACCTTAAACATGAAACTGACCTCCCAAGTTCAAACTCCAAAATTAATTCTTAAATTGTCACTTTTATTTTTACTACCACACAAATCATCCTTTCATCAACATAAAGAATGGGAAGTAATTAAATTCCCAAGGTATTGTTGTCAAATATCTAAGCTTACTTGTGTTCTTTCATCAATTTAAAAAAATATATATAAAATACAATACCCAAAAAGGGTTGCTATCTCTATGTTTGGTTAAGTTCTTTCCGACTTTAAGACAGAAAAATAAAATATAAATTCACAATGAAATGCCAGCTAACAGGTTATGGATGAACAATAAGACCAAGTAGAAATTAAAAATAAGCCCCTTGCCAACGACTTGCAAGCAAATTTCTCAAGATACTCTTTGCAAAAGTAGGTTGTTAGATCATCAATCCCTACAATCTCCTAATCATAATAGATATTTAAAATATCCAGTTGATCAATTGCAAAAGCCCAAGTACAAGGAGCTCAATGAAGATTTGGTAGACAACAAGTGACAGAGAGAGAGAAGGAGAGGCGGAGATGTACATACCCATGGAGGACTGCGGGGGAAGGCGAACGGGGAGTTTATCGGCGGCGAGCGCAGCCTCCTGTGCGGCCAGCTTGGCCTCCTCCTTCTTCTCGTAGAAGGGCTCTGCTATCTCTCTTCTTAGCGTTCTCAGTCTCTTCTTTCTCTTCGATCGAAGGGATTTCGCCATTTTCGCTGCTTCCTCCTAGAGCCGCTCGGACCTGTCCCGCTTCTTTCCCCCTCGGTCGAAGATTTCTAGGGTTTTGGAAAGAGATGCTTTAGGCATACACGAGAGGATTTGCATTGGTTTATAGGCCTATTTTGGGCTGAGCACGGTGAATTTTGCGGCCTAGTATAACAGAAATTTTGAATGTTCTTCATTATGTCTTGACTGGACTGGGCTTACAAATCCTACTGCAGTTTATCAGGAAGCAATTTCACCAATGAAGCAAATGCTTGTCGCTTCACATGTTTTAAATTAAGTATACATAATACAGTAGTCAATTGTTGTTACAATAATTTGATGGTTAGAAAATTAACTATGAAAGATTAGAGAATTGTCGATAGTAATTAATTGACTTGGTATAAAGTACCTGATAATTCTCAATAATTATTTTATGTTGAAATAGATAAGTGTGCATCTAATAATAAGTAAGACAACATAAAACACGTCTAAAAGATCATTGTAAAATGACTAAAAACATTTTATAGAAGTAGTTATTAGCCAGAATCTCAAATTCCAACACATATCAAGTAACCTCTTCCGACAAATATCATTTCACACTATGCCAAAAAGAAAATAAAAAAATAAAAAGAGAAGGGTTCAAATATCTCATACTTTTTACACTTCACTATACGTCAAATTATATATTTTTATTTTTTAAATTCAAATTATCGATTCAAAATGTTCAACATTCCATTCATATTAAAATATGCTTAAAAATTAAATTATATATATATAGAGAGAGAGAGAGAGAGAGTGACTAATATGCATTTGAATGGATATGGGCCGAAATACATACAGTCCAAATTTGACTTTTCAAAATCCAAACGGTCAATCCAAACCGTTCATCTTATTCTTCATATTAATATGTGATTGAAGACCAAATTTTATATTTTTCTGAATTATTTTACTATTTATTAAGTATTTTACAAAATTGTTAATTCAACGGTGGCTTAACAAAACAGTAAAATCAGCAGCCACCGTTGGATCAACAATTTTGTAAAATACATAATAAATAGTAAAACAATTCAGAAAAATGTAAAATTTGGTCTCCAAACACATATTAATATGGAGAACAAGATGAACAGTTCGGATCGACGGTTTGGATTTTGAAAAGTTGAATTTGGACCGTATGTATATTTCAGCCTCATATATATTCGAATGCACATTAGTTACTCTCTCTCTCTCTCTCTCTCTCTCTCTAAATATATAAATGTATATTGAAAATTTGTTACTATTTTTTTAGGAGTGGGGTTAAAATGCACCCTCCTTTTTGTGCTCCAAACGTGCACCCTTCCCTCGTTTCTTCATTTTTAAAGTTCAAATAGTTGATTTGAATCTACTAACGTGTTCTACATATTAAAATGTGCTTGGAGACCAAATTTTACATTTTTTGAAATTTTTTTACTATTTTTTCAAAATTTTTGAAAATCATCACTGTGCTGAATTTTTTATTATTGTTTAGTTTAATAAAAAATTCTGAAAAAATAGTAAAAAATTTCCAAAAAATGTAAAATTTGGTCTCCAAGCACATTTTAATATGTAGAACACGTTGGTAGATTCAAATCAACTATTTGAACTTTAAAAATGAAGAAACGAGAGGAAGGTACACGTTTGGAGCACACAAAAAAGGGTGCATTTTAACCCCACTCTTTTTTTAGATAGGTACAAAATCACTATTTTTGAATGGTCCAGAAACATTGTAGTTGTATCTATCTCAAATTTAGTAAAAAAAAAATTCAAATAAAAAAAAAATTTGGTCTCCAAGTATATTCAGGGGCTGACCTAGGATTTTCATCAGGGGGCAAAAAATATCGAATTGGATTTAAACCCATTAACTAATTGGGTACTCAATAAAAATAAACAATGCTTTGACTTAATTTTCCAATGCTTTGACTTATAATTTCTAATGTTTTAACTTATAATTCTAATTGTCAATCATAATTTAAGAAATTTATTTTGATTTTAACACTAAATTTAACCTGAATTACAAATCAAACCTCCAGAGGAGGACAAAATTTTTTTTCAAGAGGCAAAGTCGATCAATGTCGATAGATTACTACTAAAATTCAAAATTCAGGGGGCGGCTGCCCCCCTCCTGGTCTACTCTAGGTCTGTCCCTGAGTATATTTTAATATAGATATCAAATTAAGAAATTTGAATTAACAATTTAAATTTTAGTAACATAAATATAGAATATAAGATACAACAAAACATAAAAAGTACGAGGCATTTGAACTCTCCTCAAAGAAAAAGAGCATAAAGCAACCAAAAGTGTTGGACTATACAACAAAACATCTCATACAAGCTTAGATTCACCAAATTAAATAATTCCAACTACTAACCGTTCTTGACCTTTCTATATCACACAATTAAATGACAAAACAAGCAGACAACCATTTCTGAGTTGACTTACCAAATTAAGTTTTTTTCCACACATACGCAACTACTTAAAGAATACAGAAACCCATCACAATCTAGCTGAAATTCAACATAACAATTATTTAGATTCAAATTCAAGCCAAAAATAAATAAATAATTCCAAATATTTGATAAACTCTTGCACCATATATATATCTAATAGCACACACAGTGAACAACCCGATAGATGTTTAACTTTTCAAAACATATATTTCACACGTGCATATCAAATTATACAACTAAGGCAAGCATGGCAAACCATCTTGACAAACCTAGCAAGCATGAAAGATAACAGTTAACCAAAATAAGTAAAACGAAACCCATAAGGCCATAACTAGTCCATTAATATATTACTTTATTCACAGAACGCTCATAGGAAGCACTTCCTTGACTTTATGCAATTCATTTTCTGGTAAAACCAAAACCACCAACTTCGCATCATTCTCATTTCCTTGCATGACCAACACTGACCCTTCTTCTCCAACCCCATCGATTGCGTACTCTACATTCACGGGCTTTTGCCCCTTCAACATTAAACCGTACAAATCCAAATCCAGCATGTCAACAAAGGTGAGATTTGCACCATATGCCACCAAATCCTTGTAGCCATTCTCTCCTTGTACAAATGCCTCTACCATTTGGGTCTCATTTCTGGCATCTTTGGATATTGCCATGGCCAGTTCAGAAATGTCTAGTTTTGAGGGAGAAGAGTCTATTTTCACACTACTGATGCTCTGTTCATTGGCTAGGCTTGTGTTGCTTCTAGAAAGATTATTCTTAAATAAGGTTATTGTGTTGACCTCTTTACCTGCTCTTACCTGGCATTGGGATAGACAGTTGATGTTATTAATTGCTGTACTATGTTACATTTTACGATCGATTTATTCCAAATAAAAAATGCTGACGATAATTCGTAACCACAGGGACTGGTGGTTAGGTCTAATGAATTATTATACCAATATTCTTTATCTAATCATGGCAACAGAAAATGGTAGATGATGAGCATCCCTTATCCTATTTTATTTCATATTATATATTAATTGCACTACCTTTTTAGCATTTATTTCAAGATAAGCGGTAGCTTATCTATCTGTGGCCTGTGGGCCGTAGATATAATGAAAAGGAATTTTCTAATTCACAATTAAAAATTCAAGCTGTAAGGATAATTTTGGGATTGAGTGTCGATTATCGAAATAGAATTAATTATTGAACTTATAATCATGATTTTTCTAGATGATTTCACCTATAAGTTGAAGAACAAATAGCATATATGACCATTTTCCTTTCATAGTGAAATTGTAAGGAGAGGAATGTATTTTTGACAACCATGACAACAGAAAATAGATTTAAATTTAAAAAAAAAGTAATTTAAATATATTTTTGAAGTACATTATATTGGATACACAACCTATCTAAGCCATATAATTAAAGTAAACATTTTTTTATTTTAACATTTTTTACTTTCTAATCACGTTTAAAACAAATTTATTATCAATATAATATTCAATCCTATTTGTAGATACCTTTGCAATTGTGTGCCACAACAGGGCTGATATAAGTTCAAATTCTCCCACTTGTAAACCCTCTCTGGATTGCAATTGCTTGAGCTTGTGATCTTTGATCTGAAAGGAGTAGGTGGCCATTTGGGAACTGTTTGGGAGCACCCATGTGTCCCCCACTGATTCTACTGCTTCCTTCACTGAACTTGGCACCACATCAGCAGGCGCCTTGTCTGCTGAAATGTTGTTGCTTTCTAATTTGCTTAGAGGGTTTGGTTTGCCTCGTAAAGTCTTCATATCTTGGAGCAGCTGTGACCATTTGTTGAAGCAGTTCACCGCTGAATGTGGGTCCCCCATTACATGGGACCAACTGAATCCAATAGCCAAGCCTCCACAGGGGAATTTTGTAAACTATTAATTAAAAAAAGGAAAGAATAAAACTGAGTAAATATTTAACGAACTTAGTGATGTGGTGAGGAACAATTTCTATAAATATTGAAGTATAGCAACTATGTATACACTTTTATATTATTGAAAGCAAATTGCACGAACATTAAAAGGGCACGACATCAGAATTGCTAAATTATAATTGCTGTTCTTTATTTCCAAAAAAAGTAAAATAAAGCGCAATAAATCCATCCAACCAGAAAGAGAACAAAATGAAGAACTCATATGTGGTTACAATACATCACACTTTATTTCAACAGAAACTTAATTATTTCATATCAATTGGTACAAATTAAACGCTATTCAATGTTGTGTGATTTATTCGGTGTCAAGAAAGCTGGTACTATAAATGCACTTGATTCCCTTGTCCGTATGCAAGTCTATCTCTTCGCCTCCAATTTCTTAATTGAACAGAAAGGTAAATCTATTTATCTACTATAGGCATATATAGCCCTTAGGTGATATATAACATTATGTAGGGAATTTGAACCGTTGATCTGTGTTGAATACTGAGACCATCAATGAGTAAATTTCAGCCTTAGTGAAATTAAAAAAAAAAATTCAGCCTTAGTCTCAACTCAATCAATATTATAAGACAAAAATAAAGAACTCACAAGCTTTCTCCTACTTGACTTGGGGAGATTAAAACTTAATTCTATATTTTCATAGTCCTGCAATTATTATTTTTTTAAGGTCTTTTTTTTAGATAAACCGGGCAGAGGCTGCCAGGGTTGTAATAAAATTAACATTCATCAGAGAATACAACGCACCCTTACCAGTAGCTAAAGATAGCCCTGATACTCCCTTCTAATTCCTATCACCATATTTTAAGGATTACCAGAATGATTATTTTTTTAAGGTCAGTCCTGCAAATTATTATCTGGGCACTTTTTTCTTGAATAAGTTCGTTTTTACTGTATATCTTTGTTTATAGGCGTGATTTTATATAAATTTGAACTTCTGTTAAAATTTAAACTAATTCACACTTAATTATGCACTTCACATAATAAATCAATATAATTTTAAGTTAATTTCTTCTGCAGCTTCTAGACAGAGAATATTTTATTCATATAAAATATTATAAAATAATATAAAAAATAGAAATAGTACTTCTAAATTTCAATGTATAGAAAGACGCAGCATTTAGTCCAGTTCAAATTCTAGACATGTGAAATCGGTACGTACATATTCAAATCTTTTATTTTTCCGGTTGCTACGTCAACATGAACGGTAGCAGGGCTAGCTCTAGCAAAAATTTATAAAGATTTGGATACAGTACCAATTTTACAGGTCCAAATTTTTAACCGAAATAAATATCGCAGATCGTTCCATACATCGAGAATCGAAAATAATCTCTTTTTTCATATATTATTTTATAATATTTTCTATAAATTAAAAATTCTCCTAGACAATCCGCAACCATTATCCAACAGACGAGACTGGACTTTCAGATAGAGAAGCCCAGAAAGCTGACGAAGTTGTGAATTTTGTTTTCTTATATAAAAGCACAAAGATTTCTTAAGCTAAGTGTTGACTCAACAAACAAGTTCATCTGTCATGCGTCAGCTATTTCAAAAGTACTGTTTACTATTTACGATTGAATAGATAAACAAGTTCTTGACGAGAACATTTTTTTAGTATATGCTTTTAGATGTCCGGTTGGCGTTTAAGGTTTAACAAGAAAAAATTTTTGAGCCGGGCAACAACTCCCCTTTATAAAGTTAACATTATATACATATTATCTTTTGTTTTCATTTTTCAGAATTATATATAGACATATATGCCCCACCTCTCTCAAGTCTAAACCCTATAAATTAATATAGTTATTCCAAAAACATGCATGTATATATATATCTCGTACAGCCCATAAAGAGCAAATCAAACGATCTTGACAAAAGTCACAAAATAAGTATATATATATATTTGCGCATGTAAATTTGTGTATATGATTCTAAACAAATAAATAGATGAGAGATAGAGAATACAACCTGCACATATGTGAAAGGCGAGAAATATAACTGGGGGCCGAGCACCTTGCTCGGTACAAGGTGCTTGCACCGGGACAGCAATTCCTTGTCACTTAACCACTCATCGAGTGTGACCTTGCATTTCGCCTCAATAATCCTCACGCCGCAATCATTACACTTGACAAACAGTCGGTTTCCGGCCTCCTCTGGCTGCCTGATCCGACCACTGATCTGATAGTACATGTCTAGCCAAGGGAACATCGGTTCCTTCATACTGAGTACTGTTAGTGAGTCTATTATCTCACTCTTTTTGAAATAGTAGACTCCTCTCAAGTAGTGCAGTTTCATGGCTACGTCCATGTTGGTTAGGTCATGGTTCACCTCGCCAGTCACCGAGGCGGGTACAACGGTTGATTGTTTGTGGCCATACACAATCGGAACCGGTCCATCGTTGCCCTCGACAACCATGGTTAGAGGCTACTGAGGAAGAATACCACGCACTAGATTTTTAGTTTTTTTTTTTTTTCCTCTGTTTTATTTTGGGGGTCGGATGTGTTTGGGTGCAACTGAATAGATGGAATTTATTTATATAGAGAGCAGCAGTAGGAAGCTGGAAGGTTCGGGAGTTGAGCTGCTTTCATGACCAGTGGGAGTTTTGAATGCCTTTGTTTTTTGGTGCTATTAATTATAATATATTTTCTGAAAATAGTTTTTATGTGGTTACTTCTGTGTGTACCTCCGTACGAAGGTACTGGGAGTAGTTTTCAAGAAAAAGTTCCACTTAAAAACTCGTTCAATGATAAATAAAGTACCATTTATGTTGCTTATTAGTATATTATACATACTTGGTAAACCTCCATTACGGATGATTGGTTTTTAAAATAAAATAAGTTTAATTAAACAAAAGTAATTGAGGAAATTTTGTCCAAATTATCCCGCAAAATAGACCATAATTACAAATAATTAATTAGTGGTTCCTATTCTTTTATTCATAAAATGGAAAATAAATAATAATGCTTTATGCTTATTCCTATTGTATGAGTTTGTTGGGTTAATTGTATATATCTACACTAAACGTAATATGTAATCTTGAGTAGAAAAAAAAAAAGAGCTGCATGCGAATCAAATCCAATATTTTATTTTTTGGATAAAAGGCATACAAGTGCCCGTTTCATATATGAAACATATGATGTAAATTACATACTACTATGATATTCATTATCACTAAAGTAATCATACTGCTCAACATATATAGAGCAGAATATATAAGCACAACAGTTCAAGCAAAATATGAAAGCACGACGTTTAACTAACTATCAAAAGGCAGTAATGGAAAATTAAACAGACTAAAGCTAAGCCTCCGACTACGGAGCTGAGGTAATATGACCCTAACACTGGGTTTTTACAAAACTGAAACTTGGGCATCATTCTTCCACCTAAGCTAGCACACCACCTTCACCATTTGCTGGTACAGCAGGAGCACCTTCCAAGAGTAAAGGTGGAATAAAATTCAACGTACTTTCTATATATGAAATATTTGTTTGCAAATCATATAGTTTAATCTCATACGTTGATGTCACAACAATTGCTGTCTTTTTAGTTCTAGTTAGGAACCTTTATTTTACTTATAAAGGTATTATTGGTTGCCATAAACGACCAACCTTTATATATCGTACAACTGGTAGCTAACTAGTAACTACACACCAAAAATGGTACTGTGAATTGTGCAATACATAAGAATGTGACATCTTAATAAGAAAAGTGGTAGCCGTAATTAGGGCAGTTGAGGAGGCAACATTAAATGAGGAGACAATTGTTGGTGTATGGTGTGTGTGTGTGTGTGAGTAAATATAATCTCTCCCACGGGCCAAACCGTTGATGCGCACAGATCTAATTAACATATTACATCTGTATGGTACTGGTACAACCACTAGTGGTCTAGTGCGGTTGCTCTGCCCAATTCTAATTAAATGCTCTCCAAATAGTTCGGACAGATTCACTGCAGATTGGAATTTGGATGCACTGACGGAATTAGAAAAGAAATATATTAAAAAGAACTGAAATCTAACAATAAAACGACATTTTAGTCTTGATGAATAGAGCAAAAAAAGTGTAAATTAGATGCGGTAAATTTATCTTCGTTTGGGATGGGCTTTTGGTCCAGGATAGGGGCCGTTTTATGGGTTTGCTTTCTTTTGTTAATTTATTTCTCGGTCTTTTTGTATGAACTTTTACAATTTTTAAAACGAAATGGAAAATATAGGTGATATATTAGTATCGCATTTTTTTTTCTAAGAAAAAAGAGATCGAGATATGTTCATGTAAACGAACATATGTGATTATTATTTATTTAAACTAAACAATTTTGATTTAATGGAAAAGTAATTGTACAATTAATTGTAGATGGAAGCTTTAGATGATAACATGAGAAAGGATAGTTTTGTTATTATGTCATTTTGGTTTTTTGTTTTGTTTTTGTAATTCAAGATATTGAAGCACCGGTATGATTGTGAGTAAAATTATAGAAATAGTAGAAACCATCAAAATGTTGCGGTTCTTTGAAGATTCACTGAGGAAATGCTCAAATGCAGCAATATTTTTTCACTTTTTTTTAAGGTTGTCGGCAACAAATATATTAAAAAGATAAAAGGCAATTATTTACATGTTAACTAATTGTTGTTCTTCTATGTTTCCATTTAAATTCCGTTCATCAAATGGTGCTGAAATTTGAAATTATTAGAATAAAAAAAAAATCATTTGTTGCCTTTGTTTTTTTTGTTTTTTTTTTGTTTTTCTTTCTGCAAGAAGTGTTAACTTCGCATTTTATTTGTATTCCTTACATGCATATCGGTGTATCTGTGAAGACTGTGACGTACTTTTGTAAAATGTTTATAATTTTTTTCAAATAAAAAACATATACTTAACGATAAAATTATTTATAACTTATGTGTTACTAGATAAATGCTCTAAAAGTAAGTATTTTACTAATTTGAACTCTCGCTTGAACTTCTTTACAATTATTCACAAAAGAAAATGTGGTAAAATATTTTACATATTAGATAAAATTATTGTGAATTTAGATATGAACAATTTACGTGATATAAATTATAACCTTTTGAAGCTTAAATGGAGTACAACAAGAGTGATCTCAAGCTTACTGAGTTTCTTTGTAAAGTTAATTAAATAATTTATTGGGTTGACTTTAAACATCTAATTGAAGCTGTTAAAACTAATCTACTTGTAAACAAGTAATGTGTTTATATGTTAAATATATATAATTTTTTTAAAATCTTCATAGAGACTGCGAAGTCACGAGCAGCAAGGGTGGATTATGGCTTAGCCAAAGGTCGCTAAGCCACCCCTATAATTTTAAAATTTTAATTATACGTATAAAAATTTATTTAAATTTTTTATTTTGTAAATTTTTTATATAGTCTAGACACCCTCTAAGTTTCAAAGTTTATCTTTTGAATTATTCTTCAGATTCAAAGTTTCTCTTTCTGCAAAATGATTCTCTGAATTTCGCAGAATATTTCTTTGAAATATATGGAATACAATATAATTGAATTTATTAGAAAGACTGCGACAAATAACTCGAATCAATATTTTTTAGGCCGAATTTTTTCGGCTGTAAAAATTAAAATATTTCTTTGTTTGTTATTGGAAAAAAAATAAAAATATTTTTAATATGAGTTAGTGATTCCAGTTTAGAAGTCACTTTTGAGTAAATAATGAAAATATTGTGGTCCTTCGAGTATATTTAAATTCTAAGACATTGTATTCATTTTGAAAAAAAAAATATTGATAAGAAAACATTTTGTGTAACTTTTTTGAGAACAAATTTTTAATTTTTTTCAAAAATAGAAAGACCACAATATTTTATGAATTTATCTAGAAGTGACTTTTGAGTTGAGACCAATAACTCAGATTCAAATCATTTTTATTTTATTTTCAAAACCACACAAAGAAATATTTTAATTTTTCTTATAACTGCAAAAATCATGTCTAAAAAATATGGATCCGGATTATTTGTTATAGTCTTTCTAATAAATTAAATTATATAGTATTCCATCTATTTTAAAAGAAGTATATAAAATATTTTTAATATTTTAATACAAAACTAAATAAATTATAACATTTTTTAATTAAGAAAAAAACACAAATTCCGATAATTATTCTCTGGAAACCTAGAAAATTTCAATTTTTTTATTTATATTCAAAAATTAAATCAAATTACAAAGAATAACCGAAGCACCGTTGGATTTCGAAAACTACCCAATCCAGTTACCCAATAACTGGATTTTTTTTTCCGGTTACCCAATTCCTGGAATTGGGAAAAATGTCCGGTTATTGGATAACCGGAAATATGGTTTTGGTCCGGTTATCCAATAACCGGTTTCTTATTTTTTTGTTTTCTTTAAACTCATATTTTTATAACCATATTTATATGTATATGTATATGTAATTTTAAATTTCAGATTTGATCTACAAATTATTTTTGTGTAAATTTGGTAAATCTAAATACGAATTTTATTTTATATGTATATGTATATGTGTATGTGTATGTGTATGTGTATGTGTATGTGTATGTGTATGTAATTTTAAATTTCATATTTGATTTACAAATTGTTTTTGTGTAAATTTGATAAATCTAAATATCAATTTTATTTTATATGTATATGTATATGCGTATGTGTATGTGTATGTGTATGTGTATGTGTATGTATATTCATTGTGCAAAACTCCCACTGAAAATTATACATTTAATATATAATTTTAACAAACAAAAAAAATTATAAAACATATTTTAAAAAAAAAATCCGTACTACTCATAATTAAAATTTAAGTGACGCTAATATATATAATATATATAGTGTATATAGATTATATAGAATATTAATAAAAAATATATTTGGACAGAATATATATATATATAATATATATAGTGTACATTCAAAAAAAAAATTATTCACTATACAAGAAATATTGAAACTGTGTAGACTAGAAAATTTATACGAGTCCTATATATAATTACAAGAATTAAGATGGTAACAAGAAAGTTATTCTAGTATAGTGGTTAGGGTACTTGGCTCCCACTCAAGAGACATGGGTTCTAGGCTTCTAGCCGCAATCAAAGCAAAAAAAAATTCTCTTTTTTCGGGATTCATGTGGAAGAAATGGACCAAGTTCATTTAACTTGAATCGGTGGGATGGACCTCTCAATTTCTTACAGTAATGGTGTCCATTGCCACCGTTTGAACTAGAAATAGATTCTGTACAATTCAGAAGTATAAAAAAATTGTGCACATCGATCATGAACCATCAAATCTGAAAAAATGGTTAGAACCCATGTCCAACCCAGCTGAGAAAAAATGGTTCTTTGAATGGTTGTGATTCATTTGGACCAAAATACTGTCCAACTCAGTTGTATAAGATCTGTAAACAACTAAAGATGCATGGTTTTGTTTTGCATCTCCCATTTTCACTATACAAGATTATTATTTTGCAATTCATTTCCAAAAGATACATTTAAAAAATCTCCAAAACAATGAATCTCAAATTTGTAAATTAAATCTGAAAATTAACCATGATACAGAAAAAAAATTCAAAAAAAATTATTTTATAATTTCAAATTATGCGTTTTTTTCTAAAACATGAAATTAATTTTCGGAACAATTCATGTTATTTTTTTTTAAAACCAGAATATGGTTAAAAAAATATGGTTATAAACATATACATATAAATATGGCTATAAAAAAATAAGTTTAAAAAAAAAACTGGATCTTGGATAACTAGACCAAAACCATATTTCCGGTTATCCAATAACCGGACCATTTTTCCAATTCCGGGAAATGGGTAACCGGAAAAAAAAAATTTGGTTACTGGGTAACCAGAAAAAAAAAATTCGGTTACTGGGTAACCGGATTGCGTAATTTTCGAAATTCAACGGTGCTTCGGTTATTTTTTGTAATTAGATTTAATTTTTGGATATAGATACAAAAATTGGAGAAAATTATTTTTCAAATCCGCATTAACGGACGCGTCTTTGGATCCAGAGAATAATTTTCTGAAAAAAGGCCTAAATCCGGAGAATTATTCTCCATATTGGACAAATTTTGAATTTTCTTGAATTTGAGTGCAAAATGTTAAATTCTATATATTTTTATTATTAATAGAAATTTCAGTTTTTGTGTCTCCATCATGCCTTCACTTTTTAATTTTATAATAACACAAATTCTAAAACTTATATGTCAAAATAAAACTATTAGATGTAATTTATATTATTTTTTCTACATGTACATACAAAATTATCACTTTTTATTTTGATTTTATCTGAATTAATAAGTTGAAAAATCAACGTCCAAAATTTATTCACATCGGTGTATATTTACAATCTCTCGTTTCTAACCAAAATAAAATTAAAAATATTGTGATATTTTAGCGGTGCATATAAAAATAATATAAATCATATTTAATAGTTTTATTTTGATATTTATATTTTAAATTTTAATTATTAAAATTTTGAGACATGATAAAAAACATAAAAAAATTGAGATACTTAAACCCTCCTTTTTTTTGTCTTCATTTTGTTTAGTTAAGCGCAATTCAAACTGTTGAATATACTAGGTACAATTTGAATTGTATCGGCACACTTTTGTATAAGATAGAGATAATTAAACCAAATATCTCGTGACCGAGGTACGTACGGCCATTTTTATTAATATCCCAAAAAAAATGAAAATTTTACAAATGACTCTGCTTCCAAATTTTTATCAATTCTGCCCTGATCGCCTGGGCCTGGGACGGCCCAAAATTTTCCATGAGGCACCTCATGTGTTTTTTTTTTTTAGAGAGAAATCTTAGTATTTTGATTTGAATAATTTTGTGAAAAAAAAATTTAGGGTTTAGAGTTTATGTATATGTGTATGTGTATGTCAAAAAATAAAATATTATGTATATGTGTATGTGTATGCCAAAAAAAAAATATTGAATATATTTACGGAGTGATGTCATAAATTTTTATAACTTCGATTTTTTTTTTTTGGTGAACCATATGTATAATATATACATATACACATACACATATACATACACATACACATACACATACACATATACACATATACATATATAGTTCTAAAAATAGTTGAACATAGTTCAACAATAAAAAGTTGAACAGTACAATAAAAAACACAATGAAAGTTCATAACATAGTTCAAACCAAATAAATCAATTCACATAAGCAAAATACTACAACAGCATACAATTGGGGGCTAAGCCTTACGTGCTGAGGAGCTTGCTCCATTCTTTTCCTCAGCCCGACGGACGCACGCAGGACACTCCCACGTAGTGAGACGAGCGTCATTCAGCAGATCTGCATGCGGGTCCATGCAATTGGGATGAACAGCTTTGCCATATTTATAACAGAAGAACATATCCACCATATCTCCCTTCAGCTCACATAAGCAGCACTGTCCCCATCCAGGTGGAGGGACCCTGTCCACCCAGCCTTCTATCAGCATTTTTCTAATTGATTGATCAAGAGTGCTAAGAAATTCTTCATTATTTTTGGGTGAAAACATTATTTCCACATTCCTCACCATGTAGGCTTCAGCCGTCCAAAAATTATTAATAAGTACACTTTTTGCTTCGCGTTCGGTTTCAGTTCTTTCTCTATTTTTTTCAACTTTGGGTGCCATTATAACTAGGGTTTCAAATGACAACAATTGATTAGGAAAGCTAACTATGTGCGTAATTAAAGACTAACTGTACAGTAATCAATGGTTAATTAGAAAATAATTACAAAATATTTAATTTTTAGAAAAAATAATTAAAAAAAATATTTCAAATACCTATAGCTGTAGTCGCCCAAAAAATCGCCCGAAATCGCCTTCAGTTCCCTATCCCTTCTCTCTGTCATTGAAGTGAGAGGTAGACTAATGTTGGAGTGAGAAGAGAGAGAGAAAAAACGAATAAATAGGCATATCTAGTGGACCGCCCGTGGCCCAGGTGGTCAGGACCCCAGCAAACCGTCCCTATCACAGGCGGTCTGCTGGGAGTGTGGGTCGCAAAAAAAATTACGGTTTCAATATAATTTTTTAGTTTCAATGTAATTACTTGAAGTGTATTGTTATGCTTTTGATTGTATTGTTGAACTTTAATTGTATTGTTGAAGTCGGAATGTGTATTATTTAACTGTGTTGTAATAAAGAAATGTAAAGTGCAAACAACATAATACCAATATGAATATAAAATAAAAAAAAAACATAATGTGAACATAAGGCGCGCCAACATAATCAGAAATGTATAATACAGCAGTCCCATAGTCAAAATACTACAGTCAGAAATATATCACAATAAACAAAATCTCTACAATCATCATCTTCGTCTCCTTCCAGATAGAGACAACCTAGGAACCGCTATGCCATTACCATGCCTGTGCTGCTGCACACGCCTCTGTGGACTCACATCTCGCAAAGCCTCATCTCCCAAATCCTCCTCATCGGGTCCCATATCCTCATTCTCGTCCCCCGTATACATGTGCTACGTACCTGTACTGGCTACCCATGGATCAAATCCAACAGCTGCTGTATTAGCGGGCTGTGTACGCAGCTCCCATGGATCTTGCTCCCATCTCAGGGGATATGTGGAAGGAGGCGGGGTGCGCCAAATAATGCAGAGACAAAGCCATCTGCAGTCTGAGATGAGCTCCCACCAACCTCAAAGTCATGTGCCATCTCCACTCCATATCGTGGTGTGTGGGAGCCGTACATCTCTGCATCTGTGTTAAATGCGGCTAGCTCATCCATGCTAAATCTGGGATTGGCATTCCAACGGGAGACTCCATCCTAGATACAAATAATGTTAGTTTTGCTACATACAAGAAACTCTGCAACAAATAATAGTATAATTGGCAACTGACCGTCCCAAGCTCTACTGGAACTCCGTATTTATTTTTGTAAGCATCCCATCCTTGGGTATGCAACACCCAATCGTGGAACGCCCAAGCTGAGTCATCAGTTGCTTAATTGCAAGTTAACTGAGTTAGAACGAACAATTCAACAAAAATAAGAATATTGTGTGTGTCATACTTTTAATTTCGAAATGTAATTACCTGCAGGAGGTGGTGGCATATCGTGACTGTAGATGGCCTCTGGTTGGTAGTTCGGATTTCGTGGTGCAGACTTTATCTCCCGCCAATTGATGTTCTCCCCAGCATCGCGCAGCATGCCAACGAGGTGGCCTTCAAAACCGCCTGTCTCCACGATTGGTGCACTGTGCTGAAGCATCTGGCATCCTATATATCAGCAAGCATCCCTCGCCATGCACATCAAGCTATGTCCAACTCCTCTCGTAGCGGCCAACAGCTGCACACAACATGATTATGCCAACAGTAAGTAATTAAAATTTGTAATTTTAAATTAAAGTATGTTTCGGCTGTACTTACCGCGCGAGCATTGATCGGACCCCAAGGCATATAATTGCTGGATGAATCCATCAGTCTACGTTGAAGGGTCTCGCCATAATGTCCTGTCAGGTAGACTGACGTCATGCTCCATTTCTGGACCATACGACATATCTCAGATCCTCGGGACTAGCACCCAACGAATCAGTAGATGGCAAGCTCCATAAGTACTGCTCCAGATGTCGAGTCCAGTTGTACTGCATGACGAAATGCTGGCTCTAATCGACTTTCGACTTAGTGTGCGCCGTTCTGCAAATGCAGTTAATTAGAAATGAGAGAAACAGTAGATATATTAAAGTGATAATGAAATTAAGTAGATGGTACTTACTTGTGGACTTGCCAGGAAGAATGACTAATGTGATTCTATTCGTATTTAAAGAGACCTCTTTCATATGCTTCATTAAACAGTTGTGAAAAGGAAGTCTAGAAAGAATACCGAATATGATTTCTATTACTTTCTATCCTTAGCATGCCAGAAAGAATGACTAATGTGATTCTATTCGTATCTAAAGAGACCTCTTTCATATACTTCATTAAGCAGTAGTGGAAAAGAAGTTTAGAAATAATACCAAATATGATTTCCATTACCTTCTATTCTTAGCAGTGCCTCTTTCAGATGCTTAGCTTTGTTAAGCAGTCAGTTCTTGAAATTGACTCTAGCTACCATCTATCTTGTAGAGGTAGTTTTTATGGTTTACCGATTATGATCCAGTTCCTATCTTCCTCAAAGACCTCTTTCATATGCTTCAATAAGCAGTCGTGGAAAGGAAGTCAGACAAAAAGAAGAGTGAATATGATCCCATTTCCATTTTCCTAAAAAACATCTTTCACATGCTTCAGTAAGCAGTCGTGGAAAAGAAGTCAGAAAGAAACAATATCAAACGTGATCCCACATTCGTATTTTTCTTCAAAGAAAGTTTTCTTTCACGGTTCCTTAGCAAGACACTAAATCTAGTTTTACCCATTTCATCTCAAAGTAGTAAATCTAATTTACTCTAAGCTGTAAATCTAATTTACTTATATGAGGGACCAAGTCGGGTATATAATATATTAGTTACTAATTCTTTATTTTGCGGCTATGCTCAGTTCTTATTTATACCATTTAAAGCACATAAACAATTTATATGTTTTAAAATCAGATATTTTTTTCGGTCCATAAAGCAATTTGGTAACGTGACAAAGTTCCTTTTGGGCCAGTCATTAGGACACGTGAAAGGGGCTCCTAGGAAAGATCGGGGTCACGAGGACCGCTTAGACTCAATCTTTCCTAGACAGAACCATCTCTTTCTTGTGTGGAAATGACAGCTCTTACTCAAGTAATTTATTGCTTCATCACATTCTTCAATGAATTTTACTTATCCGAAGGTTTTCGAAAAGGCGAAAAACTTACACTAAATTTTGTCATTTCAAAAGCATAGAGTAATTTGGTAACATGACAAAGTCCCCTTTGGGCCAGCTATCAAGACACGTAAACGAGGGTTAGACGAAAAGCCGAGACTTTTCTTGTCATTAACCTTGTCTTTTACGGGTGGAGATTAACAGCTCTTACTCAGGTATTTTATTGTTTTATCACATTCTTAGATGTACTCAAACACAGTTGAAAGTTTTAAAAACAAAAACATAAAAAAATCATAAAATCCTATTTTATCTTTCTCGGTCAAAAAACCGATCCAAGAAATGTAAAAGCTTACATTTCATAAGAAAGCATAAAAAAAGCTTAAATCTAATTTAACTTTCTTAGTCGGTAGAACCGATCCAAGAAAATCTCATTTTTAATCGGTTTTGGACTTAAGCTGCAAATGTAAGAATTAAACTGATATGCGGTATATGCACCTAATTTGCATAAGTTATAACTTTTAGAAAATCAATCAGCAGGTGAGCCTTGTGCTCTGATACCACTGTTGGGTTTCGGGGTAACCAAAACCCGTTTAGGCTTAAGTTGCGGAATGACCGTAGAACAAAAATTTCTACGGCCAACTTAAGCTCAGGATTAAACGGGGTATGTCACGAAAATTTCCAAGGTGGTCCACCTTCAGTATTCCTTTGGCATCAAAACCCAATTTAATTCTTTTATATATCTATTCCATGATTGATTTCTAAAATTTTAATCTGCTTACCAATTAAATAGATTAATATAACATATTTATATCTTGTTTCCAAATCACAGTTGGAATGCAGACCGAGCGAGTAGAGCTACATCACGGGAATGATTCTCCTCGAAGCATCAGACGTCTGATGCCTCTATCAATTATCCACCAGGACTAATCGGAGAGCGGTTTATTTCTTTTGCCAGAAATACTATAAATCACGGAATTTTGCAAAAATACTATTCATGGGGAAAAAGACGAAAACCCGTAAATACGAATTTTCAGTTACTCAGTTTCATCAATAAGAAAAACTAACATACTGTGAAATTTGATAAAATACTATTCATCAATCCCGTAAATATACTTCACAACAACTCGCACGAAACGATACAAGTGAATTAGTGGTTTTTCTCTCTACCCCTCCACCCCTATTTATAGGATTTAGGGCCGGTTGCCAAAAGACCAAAATGCCCTCAAAGTTCAGCCTATTTGCAAGATATGACATTGAATGGATAAGGATGATGACATGTCATGTGGATAAGATCGATGACATGTCATGCGGATAAGAACGAATATAAAAAGACCCGAATATCCTCGGCCCGAATACAAATAATATTCGTATAATTATTCTCAACAATTATATATATTTTTTGTGGTTGTTTGTTTCGATATCGATGACGTGTCATCTGGATAGGATCGATGACATGTCATGCGGATAAGGATTAATCTGAAAAGACTCGAATGCCCTCGGACCGAATACAAATAATATTCGTATAATTATTCTGAACAATTATATTTCTTGCAGTTGTTTGTTTAGGTAATTTATACAACGTGTTCTGCACATTTATAAATTAACCGGTTAACTTTTATACAACGTGTCACACACGTTTATAAATTAACTAATATTTTTGCTTGTTATTTTTACATAACATTTATAATTTAATTATAACACATACAATTAATTATCACCATCTTACTGTTGATCATAACCAATTTATAATCAATCACAATAAGATTCTCCGATTAACTCCTATATGATGTGACTCAATAGGATTTGTATTATGTTAGTAAATAGAGTTAAAACTGTTTTAACTTTTATGATCATGGGTGGCGTCTGGCAACACATCATGACCATCCAATTACACATATGATGCTGTACTGTACAATATCACGATCCAGTAAACTATTTACTTGTGTCTGTTCTTCTGTCTCATAGCTATTAGATTAGTTTCAAGGTAGATGTGTGTCATCCTTGCTAACAGAATCTTTTATTGATCTTGAGCAGATTATCAAATATAATTACTCTTGTAATTATACCGCTAGCAGATAATCTTACTCTATCAAGGGGCCTAGTGATGCTATAGCTCGTATAAATACGAGGGACAAATAACATTCTCGGTAAACTATCACTTCCTCAGCTAAGCTATACTTATGGAAAAACTACCATTATTACTGCTTTTTACGGACAGCGTTAGATAACAATTACACATACATATTTCTCAGTGGAAACGATAAATACCTCATACTGTAAAACCTGACACTAAATGAAAACATAAATGGCACGAACACAATTCTATTTAATGTTTCATTCGGGATCTATCAAATACCATGTTCCTAGAACATGTATCTATGTGATTAAAATGACATCTCGTGTCAGGTGGTTTGTAAAACTTAACCATCTTTTAATCCACATACTAACCTTATCGCGGTAATTAGTGTTCCTGCTAATTACCTTGGTCAGTGACTTTTTAAGAGTATACATCATCTATATTATGGAGTTTCACAATTTCAGTCATGAACTCGAAATGATCCATAAATTCAATAATACTCAAGGCAACAATATGATATATAAAAAAACATTCAATTCATGAACAAAGCTTTATGATAATTTATCATATTATTGACTTCTAGATTATTACAAACTCACAAACCCGAGGTTCAAGATGTATCGCTGCATTTCTTTATGGGGAACTAACAGAATCTCAGACCTGCGGTGCCTCACTGTAAGGATGACATCATCCTATAATTATTATCAATTTGTCAGGCTCAAATCGTGCCATTTTTTTAGTAACTCAACAGAATGCCATTTTTTTAAGTATAAAAATCACGTACCTCAAGAGATGCCAATGAGACGCGGTGCTTAACATGATGGGTCCATAAGAGAGGACTAAATGTGTCAGGATCATGCACACCATCTGGAAAATTGGCCTGAGACGACGAATCCGCTCTAGTCGGATCCTCAAAACCCTTGCTAATCGTATCATCATACGACAACGGACCCTCTCCAATCGGATCCATTAAGGACTTGCCCGCTCCACTCCGATCCACAACATCTGTACCCGCTGCAGGCTCAGCTCGTACTCCCCACCGTCTAACTCTAGGCATACTACATTTGCCAAAAAATATTAATAAAAACATACAATTTATATAAATTTTTTTAATAAGAATTGCATGTATATAATCTCAAGATAATTGCATGTAAATAAATTGCATGTATATGATTTTCAATAAATAAACAAAAATAAACCTAGAATTGTAAGTAAATTGCATGTATATGCATTTTTTTTGTTTACAAAAATTAATTTTGTTGAAAATAAATAAACTTTACAAAAAAAATGCATATATAATTCTGGGTTTATTTTTTGGGTGTCAATTTGTTTACAGAATTAATTTTCCATGTATATGCATTTTTTTTTGTAAACAAATAAACTTTACGAAAAATAAAATTCATTTTTAAACAAAAAAATGCATATACATGCAATTTACTTACAATTCTGGGTTTAATTTTTTTAGATTTATTGAAAATCATATATATGGAATTTATTTACATGCAATTATTTTGGGTTTACTTTTTTTAAGATTTATTGAAAATCACTGTTTTTGAATGGTCCACAATTTTGATATACACGCAATTCTTTGAAATTTTAAACCACACAAAATATTTAAAATTAAAAAATGAGATATACATGAAATTTACTTACGATAAAAAATTATATGTGTCATTTTTAAATAAATATTGATATATTTCAAAATAATTAGTTTTACTTCAAATTATTTTGTATTGATATATACATGTTTTTCAACAACTATCACAAAAATAAATATGCTTATTTCTAAATCATAAATCCAAACCTTAAATTCTTAAACAGTTCAACCATTTGAACCATAAATTCTAACAGTAAATTGAACCATAAACCCTAAATTTTTTAATAATTCATGTTCGCGTGAAAGCGCAATGCAAGTTTCGGTACGCTTGGGAGTGTACCTTTTAAAACCGTGGTTACACCGTCCGATTAGGGTTGCAAGTGCACAACCCTATCGAGGAGTATAATCGGGTGTCAATCCACAGGGACGGTTTCTTTATCTAGAATCTACTTATCTTGACTAAAGACTAGAAGTGAGAAAGAGGGAGTTTTAGTACTTAATTTTTCTAAATAATCAACTCAAGCAATCAAACAATGCAATAGGATAGTAATTGTGCAAGGAAAGGTATAAACTGTATTTTGATTTAGGATAAAAAATGTTTCAAGGGTTTCAGACTTCATCTCTGATTTGCCTCTAGTGGTACGGGTCTTACTAAGTTGGTACGGCTAGGTCGCACCAACCTTGTTCTACCAAGCCGTGTGGGCTTGGTATGGGTAGGCCGCACCACTCTTGTAAGACTCGTACTGATTTACCAGAACATAGCTTACAAGTTTGAGTTGATGCATTTCTTGCTGGTACCTTGTATTAAACTCTTGAGAAAAGTTCAATTGACCATACCTAAGGTTCCTAAACCTCAACTCTCGTTTGTTGGTTCAAGATCTAGGTTTTGGAGTCAATTCTTCACCTTCTAGGGTTTCTAAACCTCAACTCTCGTGTTTTGGTCCAGATCCTCTAGTTGATTGATAGGAGATCTAAGGTATCCTCTAATCTGTCAATTAGGGGAGAATTCAACCTTTCGGCTTCAATTCGAACAAGTCTACCTAAAGGGTTAGTTTGGTTGAGAGAAGGCAATGGTCACATGACCTTGTTAGGGTTGATCTACCACTATAGGCACACCACATGCAATCACAGAAAGACAAAGCAATCAAGACAAGCAAATACACAATCAATATAATCAAAAGAGTTCATACAAGATCCAAACCAAGAAAAGCAACACAAATCAAGAAAATCAATCTACAAACCCTAGAAACAATGATCTACTACTCACAAGTCATAGATCTGTCCAGAAATACAAGTAAAGAGATAAAGAGAGGCATGATAGAACTAGATCGAAGATCGGGAGTGGAGAAGGGGTTGATCCGTCGATTTTCGCCTCTTCATCTTCCTTCTTCTTCTCTCCTTGCTCCTTTTTTCTTTTTCTCTCTTTCTCTGAGCTCTCAATCTGGAATGAAAATGTGTATCTCCGAAAATGGAGAGATTCCTCGCTTTAAATAGCCTCTGCCAAGATTTGAATTCTGTCAGGCAGCATCTATGTACGGCCCGTACCAAGGTGGTACGGCCAGGCCGTACAAGATGGGAGAGAGGCTGGATCGGCTAAGTCTGGTATGGCCCGTACCAAGCCTGGTAAGGGCTGTACCAGAGAGTCCAAAAACGCCGTTTCTTGGTTTATTTTGCTCCAATCCTGCAGAAAACAAACAAACTCTCAGCAGTACCAAATTCTAAGGATATATCAATGAAATGCACATGATTTTGACAATTTAGAACGTGAATTTGGTACGAAATCAAGTCAAATATAGGCTAAATATGCGAGGTATCAATTCACAATTCACAAATGTAAACCCTAAATTTAAAAAAAAAATCACAATTCACAACCATAAACCCTAAATTGAACCATATGACATTCAACCAATTTTACCATAAATCATAATCCTAAATTCGAGCAATTGAACCAATACGAGCTATTTGAGCATTTAACGAATTGAAGCATTCAACCAATTCAAGTTTCCAATTCGAGCAATAGAACTATAAATGAATCAAATTGAATCGAATCACATTTAACAATTCAAGGAATTCAACCCTAAACTCTAATCAAATTGAATTGAATCAAATCATAATCAACAATCAATTTAAACTAATCGAATCAAAATACATTCACAATTAAACTAATCGAATCGAATCACATTTACAATTAAACCCTAACCCTAATCCTAAATTAAATTAATAGAATAGCAAAAAAAAACATACATTTAACAAAGGAGGCAACGGTTCGGTGGTGCGGCGACTCAAGCTTCGGTGGTGTCGCGGCTCAAGGCTTGGTGGTGCAACGACTTAAAGCTCGGTAGTGCAGCGGCCCAACAATCGGTGGTGGTGCAACGAGTGAGGAAGAGAGAGAGCGAGGGAAATGAGAACTGAGAACGTTGCGGTGGGGTGCCGGCCAGCGGGGCAGAGCAGCACCACTTTTTTTTTTTTTGTTCGGATGCAATACAGAGAGGGGGAGAGAAGGGCATAGGGGGGGGGATGGGGTATGACCCGCCCCATCCTATGGCGCCTCGCTTGAGGTATGGACCGCCCCCCACTGGGGCGCCTCACTAGAGGCATGGAGCGTCCGTGAGAGTGGCGCCTCACGGGTTATTTGGGCCACCCCAGGTCCAGGCGGTCAGGGCAAAATTAATAAAAATTTGGAGATAGGGACATTTGTAAAATTTTCATTTTTTTTTTAGGGATATTAATAAAAATGGCCGAGGTACGTACAAGATAATATGAAAATAAAACATTCTATAGGAAGACTATATTCTCCATTACTGAAATACTACAAGGAGGATAAAGATGTGAAAACCAAGGTTATTTATGCTGTTTGTTTCTCAACCTTTTTAGTTAAAATTTAATGCTCCGAAACGGTACGTCGTTTTTTTATCAGTAATTAATTTTATTTCGTGTGAACTTACATAATGAACGACCAGAATTAAATTGTAAGCATTTGGTTTCCTGACAAATGTAATTGCAATATATATAATAGCACAGCTATTTATTTTAATTTTAAGATACATGTAAAATTGTTTTAATTTACTAATTACGATACATGTAAAATTGTTTTAATTTTAAGATAACGTTTTGACCCTTACTTTTCCTGAAAATCATACATGTTTGCAACTTTATAGATATAAATAATAAATTAAAGAAAGCTAAGTGCCAGAGTGGCAAGATTATCTGTCTGTTCATCTCCAACAATTTAGTTGGCTTTCATTAATTATACCGGCGAGTTCCAGTAGAGTGGCACTTTCAGGTAGATGGGAACTTTCACGTGTGCCTTGCAAAACTTCAATATATTAGCCAATGACCAATTTACGTGCAAGTTCAAAAGCTGAATCATGATTTTTTTTTCCGTTTTACAAAAAGAAAAAATAATAATAATAATTATGATGATGATGATGATGATGATGATGATGACAAAAAAAAATAATGACTTTGCTAATTTTTTTTTGTATTTGGCGTGTTAATTTTGTAAGCTCCAAAAAATCTTCCTTTTTGGTACAACTTTGGTTATCAATTAAGATAGATATTAGTGATAAGAGGCAGAGTGTAGCCATATTTTTGAACGATAAGAGTTAAATAAACATTGGAGGTGAATTATACAAGATATTCATACTAAGAATGAAAAATAGTTTTGCAATAACCATAGTTTTTTACTCTAAATTATATAGAAAATCATATATAAATACAAAAAAATTATAAATAAATGGTTTCTACTCACTCTACATAAATCGAGACCGAATCATCTGCCTCCAGAGTCTCTGCGGGTGGGGGCCCATTTAAAAACAGTAACAATAGTTAAACCCTTAAAACAGTAACCGGTCCCACCCCGGTCCCACCTACAGAGACTCTGGGGACAGAGAATTTGGTTTCACATAAATCTGCCCCTGATAAGAGGTAAACGAAAAAAATCTCGATAGTCAATTAATGGTTGTAACTTCACTAATTAATTTTATAGAGGTCGTCTATCAACAGAAGTTCAAGTACATTTTAATGCGCTGAAGAGCTCATATTTAGTTGTCGTTATCTGAGAACAAAATTTGAAGAGACTAAATCTATGGATAAAAAGATATCTTAAGATCCGAATAGATATTAATATTTTATTCAAACATATTATTCGTTTTTATTATGAAAAAGCGAGCTTAAAGATCCACCGATTTTATTAGAAGCTAAAAACTATTATGGGGATGGTACTAAAATGTTACCAAACTCACATAACAGTGACAATAAACTAAAATAGCTACAAGATTCATCAAAATCAGAAGTACATCACCATCAACATAACCTACTACATGAACTACTCACAAAAAAATATAATAACTGCAATTACATCTCAAGCTAACAGCCAACTACATGAGACTACTACAATACCAATATATACTAAAAATTTCAAATCACATAAACAATTAAACATAGTAAAACTACAGAATCAATTCTCAATTTTAAGAAATAACAGTTTGAGCAATCACTCAGACAGGTCTAGACCAGGTATAAGCCTTCAAACATATTATTCGTATTATTCAATTCTGATGAGCGAGGTTGTCCAACCTCCTCCTACCACGCCAGTCGCAGGTTTTTATTTTGACTGAAAAATAGAGGTTTTATCTTTCAAATTTTAATATCATAAAAACAATTCATCCGAATTTCGAAGATGCAACCTGCCGTAATGCCGTCACTTCTATTTTATGATTTTTTTTCTTTGCTATTGTTTTATTTTTGTTCTTCTCCTCTTCTCCTATCTCAAGTTCATTTTATCTTGCACTTACTCTAGTTGGATATATACCTAATTCCTATCCCATCTCTAGTCCAATCAATCGGTTCCTCGTGGTGGTAAATATCATCTAAGGTAACATAATATTTCAGTTTAGATCCGGACGTCAAATCATAATCAGAATGAATATTCAAGGTGCTTTGTGCGTTTCAAGTTTTCAACTCAGATCACATTGATCTGAATTTTAATCGGACGGTCTGAATCGAAACAGAAATATTATGTTGCCTCAAAGGATATGAATATCAGCGATTTTAGTCATATGTGTGAGCTGAACGATAAGTACGTTGATGTGATTAAAAGTGTTTATCTTAAAAAATTAGAATTATGATCGACTTCAGAAATCTGGACTATTTATTTTCTTCGGAGTGCTTGATTGCTGAGCACATACTCTTAAGTTTCTAACAGCAGAATTTGACTCATTCATATCATATCCTCATCGGGCAAATGAAACAAAAATTATATATTTTTTAGAAACGAACTATTTTTTTAGGTAAATGTTGACAAAAAAATTGAAAGCTCTGTAAAGTATCTTGAAATTGTTAATGGATGAGACAGTATCTACATCGCTAGTCATTTTTTTTTTTTTTTTTTATGTGTACATCGCTAGTCTTTCAATGCGACTTCAACCAATGCAATAACGCAAACATCATCGGGTACGTGGCACTCATCACAACCGCTCGTCAACTATCTCAAGTTTTTGTGCGATTCTCTTTGTATCAGCAGATTAAATTTAACGGTTAAAAAAAATTAAGTGTCAACTACCGTAATGGAAAAATCTCCTTTAATCAAAATTGAGTCAAATATATGAATGATAAAGAGCCCAAAGCAATTGTTGGCAGTGATACATTTTCTTCATATATAATTTCTTGGAAAAGTTCACAGTTCAAAGTTCCAGACTCCAGATACTGTTTAAATATACGGATAGATGTGCAGATGACAGAAATCTTTGGAACTGTTCACAGTTTAAAAAAAGTAAGATGCATCCAGACTATTCAATCAAATGTACGGTGCTTACTGTTACGAGGTAGATTGTGAGATATGAAATCGGTACACTGGCACAGTGATTGTATTCCATTGCGACCAGATATCTCCCTTTCTTATGTTCTTTTCTCCTCTTAAATTTCGTGACCCTACTTGCCGAGGAGATCTCGACGTACTGCTATGATTAGATAAACTTTGTTCCATTTTTTTGTGAATATAGAGGTGCGTTTGGATAGAGCAAGAATAGTATTAATTTGAAAATAATATTATTTTTTTAAATTATTCAATGTTTGGATAGAGTGAGGATAGTACTAACTCACTATTTTTTATTTATTTTTTATAAATTAATTTATTATTCTTAAACTTAAAATTAGTTATATTCTTATTCTATTTTTTGTTTCATCCAAACACACTTGAGAATAACTGCTATTTGAGAAATATTAGATACTTCTGTTTCAATAAATAAATCAAGGTAGATGGATCATCTGTAGCTACAGCTGTATGATAGTGAATAAACAATATTAATTAGAAAAGAATAGAGATAAGATAGACGTACTGGTAGGGTCGGAGAAACAATCGGATGTCGTTTTCTCCTTTAAACTCAAACATGAAAAAAGATTTCTCGAAAGAATAAGTAAAATAAAATATGACCTATCAATTTATCTTTCTAAATCACTTCTAGCATAACAAATAATATATTGGTGGAAGTAAGTTTCAGGTGGCATCAGAAATGAAAAGATACGGCAAATATTTGAAGGAACATAATCTGGTCTAGAATAAGTCAATTTGTAAGAGTGGCGAGGGTGTCGTTTTTTTTTCTAGAAATATATTGAATATATGTTAGACCCTGGAGAATATGAAAAGGGGGTGTAGCTCATATGGTAGAGCGCTCGCTTCGCATGCGAGAGGCACGGGGTTCGATTCCCCGCACCTCCATTATTTTTTAAGGACCCAGGGATAATTTAATTCAATTAGTTGCTAATAAAATAAATTGAAGAGTTATTGGTTAATTCTGAATCAACAGCAAAATCACTATTATTCAGAAGATTTTGTGGATGCAACAAAATCACTATTATAAAATGTTATATATATTTTTTATTTTGATCCCAGTTTTCACTCTAATTTCGTCCTGAGTTTTTTAAAAGTACTCATTTTCATAAATATATTATTAAAAATAACTATGATTCAGCTGAAATTATAAAAATACCTAAACCATGAATTTTTTTTTCAAAATCAACAGCAAAATCACTATTATTCAGAAGATTTTGTGGACGCAACAAAATCACTATTATAAAATATTATATATTTTTTATTTTGTTTCCAGTTCACTCTAGTTTCGTCCTGAGTTTTTTAAAAATATCTATTTTCATAAATATTTTATTAAAAATAACTATGGTTCAGTCGAAATTATAAAAATACCCAAATCGTGAATTTTTTCCACAATCCGGAATCAAAATAATCATGGTTCAGTCGAAATTATAAGAATACCCAAATCGTGAATTTTTTCACGGTCCGGAATTTTAATTCCGGACCGTGGAAAAAATTCACAGTTTGGTTTAAGTTTTTTTTTATAAACTCTTTTTTTTTATAATATATGTATAATAGAGTTAGGCTAATATGACATTAGTGTTATTTAAAACTAAATAACACCACATCTTAAACCCTTAGATCTGCTTTAAGATTCGTAATATCCGCTTTAACTGTTCAAGTACTTTATTTTGTACAAATCTTAAAGCAAGTCTAAGGGTTTAAGATGTGGTGTTATTTAGTTTCAAATAACACCAATGTCATATTAGCCTAACTCTGTATAATATATGTATTATATATAATATATGTATAATATATGTATGTATATGTATTATATATATATGTATATATAATATATTATATATACATATATTATATTATATATCATATACACATATTATAAAAATAAAAGAGTTTATTAAAAAAAAACAAAATCGTGAATTTTAATTCCGGACCGTGAAAAAAAATCACGGTTTGAATATTTTTATAATTTCGACTGAACCATAGTTATTTTTAATAAAATATTTATGAAATGGGTATTTTTAAAAAACTCCGACTTTCGTCTGATTACCCAAGTAAGCTTAAAAACACGAATTAGGATAATTTTGGAGTGCTGCATATAATTTGTTAATTTTAGAATGTACGTAATGCGAAGCCAAACACTGGCAGCTCCATGATGCACGTGACTTGATTAAAGAAAGTTACTATAATAAATTGTGATCTACATATATTGTATACCGGTGTAAAAAAAAAATACCAATGTAGTTTCTGCTTTCCCATGTAATTTGTGATACTACTGGCGCTAAAAAAAATCAATAAAATATAAAGGCATTTCTCCTTCTTAAAAAAGAAAAAGAAAATAGGTTAGTCATATCATATGAAAATGTGACTTAAATTAGATACCCTAAAGTTAGAATGATCAAAGTATTTTTTGTATTCGACGACTTAAGCGAGACATAGACTTATTATTTCACGGTCTTAACCATAAACGATCATAAAGTATTTTAACTTGTTATTTTTAAAGAAAAAGTTAGAATTGTAAAATAATTACTTAAACAGGACCGTAGTAAAGAAAGGCAGTACTGTATAAAATAGGTACATATAGCATGTAGGGACTTGAAAGCCTGTCTGTCGTTGTTGCAAACTTGCAATAAGGACCAAGTTTCAGGAGATATTTAATTGTTTCACTTTAGAAATTGTTAAGAGGACCAATTGTACAAATGGTCTAGCAAGCTCGTTGTTGCAAGATCGGTACTATCTACTTAGACTGACCAGTCGGGCCCAGTTGTCAAAAATATGTTGGATACTAGCTCACAACTCATTTCTCTTTACGGCTTTACCCCACCCGGCTTGAGTGCGTATCCTCTGAGATATCTCAACTTTTGCGTGACCTACGTGTCCGGTGTCTATTCGGGGATAGCGCAGGGGCCCGTATTGTTTTGGCTTTGAGATTCGTGTAGAACGTTTTTGAACGGTTAAGATTTTCCAAAAAGTCACGCAAAATATGAGATATCTCAGAGGATGCGAATTCACCCGGCTTGGTCTCTCATTGGAGAATCGCTCTCTCTCCACCATTACGATTCTCCGTCTCGCTCGTCTTGTTCGCTTTATTTTTGCTTTTCTTTTTATTCTTTCCGTTTCTGGCAACATTTCAATTCATGAAGGCTTAAAACCAGCAAAACCAGCAAAACCAGCAAAACCAGCGCCTTCTTCACCTTCATGGAATCCAGCTATTCGGGTTTTTTTTTTTTTTTTTTTTCCTCTCTTTTTCTTATAAAAGAAAGCGGGCTACTCAATTCCTGCGATTTTTATAATTTTACAGCTACTCATATGCATAACATCTAATCTAAGTCTCCATATTTCTCGATTTGTTTGCTAATGCACCTAATTTTTCTCCTATAGTTTATTCCTTTTTTGCATTTGTTCATGCGCTGCATACATTTATGGCTCTAAACACGTTTAAGTAACCACATCATCGATATTATACTTCAATGAAATTTGCAATTCATAATATATATGCACACAAACCACACACTGCAAGTCAAATTACAGTTTTTTTACTGACACGCTGACGCTCTTCAGCTTGTCATCTTCTCCACCCTAATTATGATTATTCTCTCGGATAATTTTTAGATTAACCAAATGTAGAGTTCGATTGATTTTTGAATGATACTAATTAACACTATGATTTTTGTATGATACTAATTAACACTGATTATTTTCTCATAAAGTTTGTAGCATTTTTCTATTTTTTGTTTTTCATTTTCTTTAAAGAACCTTCATTTTTTTTATTTGCAGGTGGTGCAAGCGAAGCTGAAAATAGCATCAATCTAAGCCTAGAGAGAAAGAGAGAATTAGTGTATGAAGTTTCTAAAGATGTCAATGATGCCCGTGAATTTCTTCAGTCATGGACCCGCAAAGAACTAATTCAGCTAATATGCTTTGAATCAGGGAAAGAGAGAAAATACACCAGCCTACCTAAACCCAAAATGATAAACCAACTTCTCAAGCTCGTATCACGAAAATCAAATCCGGTAAACTATGAGCAAGATGCAAATAGAGATAATCCAAGGGCCACGGATGCAACAATTGAGGGGTCAGTGTGTGACAATGCATTTTGTATTGCCTCATTAAGTGTAGGTGAGGACTATTGTAAAAAATGCAAATATGGAGAGTTTGAGGGGCCTGGTACAACCAACCATGACCAGGAGCGGAATTTGGATGAACTGGTGGATACCATTGTCCCAAACAGACTCAAAAGGAAGGCAACGAATTCAAGGTTGAAGAATTCTGGGGACAAAGATGCAAAAACTGATCGTCCTAAACGAAAGGCAAATATAGAAAATTCTACGGACAAATATGCAAAACTTGATCAGTTGGTTTGTAAAAATGTTGCATGTCGAGCCAAACTAAATATCGGCGACATATATTGTAAAAGATGCTCTTGTTGTGTTTGTTGCAAGTTTGATGAGAACAAGGACCCAAGCCTATGGCTGGTGTGTAGTTCAGATGCACCTTTTACAAATGAATCATGTGGCGCCACCTGTCACCTGAGGTGTGCACTGAAGCATGAAAAATCTGGCATCCAGAAGAAGAGTGTATGCAGTGAGAAATTGGATGGAGCTTTCTATTGTGTTTTTTGTGGAAAGGTCAACTCCCTATTGGGGTAAGATTTTTGTTTCAGCAGTTCAATGTTCTTTCTTTTTAACAGTAATTGCAGGAGATGGTGCTGTATTAGATATCACTGGCATTTAATGCACACTGGTTTTGTCCTGGTTCATTTGATGTGGTACCAACATTTATCAACTCATTTGCTATGTGTTCTATGGCTTTACAGACCCATACTGGTCTGTACCAAACAGAATTTGAAATTTGCTGTTACAAGCTAGCTGGGGTCATGTGGTATGAATTGGCTGTTACATCTCAGTACTAATCTGCTTCCTGTTCATTTTCCTTGGAACACTGATATCATTTCCCTTTATGACAGGTGCTTGAGGAAACAACTGGCAACTGCAATAAGTGCAAGAAGAGTAGATGCATTGTGTGAAAGGCTCTTCCTCAGCAACAAGATACTCACAGGAGCTGAGAGTTACAAGGAAATTGGAAAAACTGTAAGTCTAGCAGTAGCGAAATTGAAGAAAGAAGTAGGCCCTCTTGACAAGGTCACAGCAGCCAATGCAAGGGGCATTGTGAACAGACTGAACTGTGGTCCCGAGGTTCAGAAGCTATGTGTTTCAGCGTTGGAGGCATTGGATAAAATGCTTGGTTGTCAGTTGGGAATTGAGTCAACTAATTCTGGGCCTAAACACCCAGGTAGAATCTTATTTATTGTTTAATTTTTTTTTTCTTTGTATTTTTTTTTCTATTGCTTTTGGAAATCCATAGCTTTGCCAATGCCCTCATTACTTTGGTATACTGTAAAAAGTTTTCATATGCTTCACCTTTCTTGATATTGGAATAATTTCTGGGATGCCCTTGCCCATAACAATGACATGCATATAAAAGTACCATATGCCATTTTCTAAAATATGCAAATGCCCTCAACTCCTCCCCTATTTCTCGAAAAAGCATTTCGAGGATTTTCTTGAATAAAATACAGGAAGGAGGTGTTTTTGTATATTTTTTTTTATGTTTGTAAGGGCCCACATAACAATTCCCATATTTTGTAGGGTTTACATGATCTTTCTTCTTATTGTTTTGAAAGTTTATTCATGAATTTTTGTACAGGTAAACGTGAAATTGCAATTTGATAAAATACTTCAGCAGTACTTGTTTGATTTATTTAGAATTATGTCGGTAATTTGTTAGTTCCTTTTTGTTAATATATTTTCTTCTATTTACTAATGTGCCTTTTATTATTGTTGTTGTCTCTGTCAGCATTGCTCTGCCTTTTCCTTTCATGGTTTCAAACTTGCTTTTAATTTTATTTGGAATTTTGACCCACTATTCAGGTTCACATGCATTTCAAATCCAGTTTAAGGAGGTGAGCCACTCTTCAGTAACTATATCTCTCCTCGCAACTGAAGCCATGTTTGAAGAAAAAATAATTGGCTGTTCTATTTGGTACCAGAATCTCGATTCTATAGAATATCCGGAGAAAACCGATTGTTTGATTCTTAAACATGAAACCAATGTCCCAATTTCAGGTCTAATACCTTCAACTGAATACTACTTCAAAGCATGTCCATTTAGTAAGACGAGAGAACTCGGCACATGGGAGGCCAAATGCATGACACAGAGCCTTACTGGGTTATCAGATCCAGGTTTGAGGAAAGAGCCAACCCGAGATCTAGATTCACAAAAGGGCTCAACAAACTCGAGCGAAAACAATAACTTGCCACCAAAAGATGCTTCAGTTGTTTCACTGCCTCTTATGGGGTCAAATTCTTGTGCCTTGGAAATGCTGCCAAATAAGCCCAATAAAGCTGAAACGCCTGTTTTGGTACCCAGAAATGAGTCTGCAGAGCAACGGTACGAGTACTGTGTTAAGGTTATAAGGTGGCTGGAGTATGAGGGTTACATGCAAAGGGAGTTGCGGGTCAAGTTTCTCACATGGTTTAGTGTCAAGGCAACTGATCAAGAGAGACGGGTGGTTAACACATTTATTAATGTGCTGCTAGATGATCCAGCAAGTCTGGTTGCACAATTATTGGATGCATTTATGGATGGTATTTCTGGCAAGGAGAAACCGATTGATAAAAGGGCCTTCTTAGCAAAATTTTGGCATTAAGGGGGCTTCTTAGTTGATTTGTTAGCATCGTTCTTATTTTTATAGGGAGATGTTCCTCTTTAAATTAGTTTTAGATTCGAGGCAATGGACATTTGATCTAATAAGCTATTTTTGTTATTTAGTGTCCCAAATACAGTAAATGCATCATTCTTACTTAACTAAATTGCATCTGTACATATATTAATTAACTACAAAATCAAGCATGAGATCACTGCAATAAAACAAAGAAGCTGGATTTGCTTACTACAGCACAATGCAATGGCAGGGTCTGCTACTCTGATGGGACCGTCCAATTAAAAAGTTCCTCTATTGCACAACTTAATATCAAAATCAAGGAAGAGAATCTGTTGCTTTTTTAAAAGAAAAACAGGAATCTTTTTCTTTTTTTTCCATCTAGCCGTTCACATTTTTTTATACACAAATCTCAATGCAAGTCAACGGTTTGATGAGAAAAAACAGCTTTCGGCTTCTTCAAAAGAAAAACAACATATTTCATTCCTAAAGTCAAATAAGCTGTATCCAACTTTTTTGTATTTTTTTAATCTCCAATCCTCTTTATGTATCGTAATAGCAGGATTCAACATTTAGTCAACTTTTTCTATCTTGAAATTTCCATATTGATCAATGTTTAACTAAAAAAAACAAAAAAAAATTATTAAATTCGATGATAAGACAAAAAATGGGCAAATAAATAACCAAATTTCATATTGATCAATTTATTTTAATATACAGTCACTTTAACTTTTTCTATACCATGTCATTTTTTTTCATAATTATTAGGTCGAAATAAAAAAACTAAGAAAAATATTAAAATAATCACAATATATATCTAATGTTAGACTTATTTTGCTCCCTGATAAGACAAATTTATTCCATTAATATACTTTGCAAATTGCATTGGAGCTTCTAAAACACCAAGTAGCATGCGTATTTGCCAACTCTAGAGGGTCCTACTTGCAAAGTTTGGGAGTTAGCAACATTGGCCTCTGTTGCATCCAAATCCCATGCGTCCTCTCACTTGAAGATTAACTACCATTCGCTTTAAGATTCGGATTATTGCAGGGCAGTATTATTAGGTTTTCAGATTCGTGCAAAGTTAAAAAGAATGGCCCAGGGGCAGAGAACTTTCCGGGAAACAGTGAGAAATAAAGCAGGGGTTTTTCCCAAGAAAAAATAAAAGCAGGGTTCGCATGAAATAGATCGGCCCAATAGAGCTGGGCCTACTTCTAAACGGACCCCGATCTAGCTTTCATTTTTACAAACTACGGTACAAAATCCCGAACTTTCCTTCTCTCCAAGTAACCTAGTAGCAAAAAGAAAAGAAGAGAGAAAAACCTAGTCGGACTTGGATCGAACATCATACGGACAGAGAGATGGATCCACAGCTGAGAGAGGTGGCGCAGCTCTTTGAGCGATTCAAGGCGGCGTTCGTAAGGAAAGATTTCAATACATGCGCTACACTTCTTACTCAGCTCAAGGTTGTTTTCTCTTCTTCTTTTGCCGTTGTATCAGTTTTAAACTATTGTTGAGAAGGGAAGGCAGTTGTAAGAGATCTTAGTTTCAAGCTCCGCTCTCTGTATGATTTTGTATCCCAATTGACAGTGTGCATTAACTTGTGATAGTAATTGGGCAAATCCCAATTGAGCTTCTAATAGAAGCACATAACTAAATTTTAATTGTTTGATCTTTTCCAATAGTACTTTGTGATGCTTTCTTCTGGTATCGGACATTTTATTTTTATTTTGGTGCTGTTACTTAAGATAATGATAACCTCAATTTTACCACCAGTGAAATTATCTAATTTAAGCCTCAGTTGACCCTCAATATATATGTGCTATTACTTTCAATAAAATTGTTTGATCTTTAATTTATTTCTATTTCTTATTTAAACCATGTAGTGTGCCTTGATTAGTAGTCAAGACTTGAACTTGATTTAGCTTTATTTATTCTTGTGACATGCAGTCAAATGTTCTGTTTTCTTATCATTTATTAAATCAGCTAATTGAAATGTATTCTTGAATGTAGGTCCTCTTAACAAAATTTCCAAGTCTCCCGCCATCCTTCCAACCTACACCAAATGCTTCAGAGGAGATAACTATAGCAAGTAATGTCTGAATGCTTTTTTATTGTTTCCTAGGGATATTTCTTTTTGGCTACCCTTTGTTTTGTGACCATCTTATAAAGGAAGCCCTCATATGCATCTAGTGGATTATCATCTGGCTGTCTAATTTAAATTTTTTTGTGTTATGGTTTTGATTTCAGGACAAATATATGAACATGCAGTTGTGTTGAGTGTGAAAATAGAAGACCAAGAAGCGTTTGAGAGGGATTTCTCACAGCTCAAGCCGTATTACACTGACACCTGGTATTATATTCTCTTTTTTCCTTACCTTGGGCTTTGTTTACTGTTTAGAAGCATAGGTTTCGTTTGATGGACTGTTAATGGCAGTAACCTTATGCTATGTTGTTATTACCATTTTGGAAATCGGTATTAAATTCAGTTCAGCACCTGTCTATTGCAGATTCCTTTTCCTGTTAAGTTGTAAACTATCAGTTCATAGAAATGAATTGTTTGCAAATCCATTCCTTGTTGCTTTTAGGGCCCTACCAAAATTTTCAATGACTTGTTTAAAGCAGAAAAAGTTTTTAGATCCTGTCTACTATTTAGTTACCAGTTTGTTGATATAATAAACAAACAACTTACCGTACCTTTTTGGAATACCCAAAAGGTCCTTGGTGTGATCCAGAACATTTAAAAGTTACAATCTTTTTTTTTGTAAATTCGACATTTACAGCAACATAATACCACCATCACCTGAAGAGTACCCTATTCTGGGACTGAACCTGCTGAGGCTACTGGTACAGAACAGAATTGCTGAGTTTCATACTGAATTGGAATTGTTACCACCGACTGCACTGGAAAATCCTTGCATAAAACATGCTGTGGAATTGGAGCAGTCTTTCATGGAAGGGGCTTATAACCGTATTTTTAATGCCAGACAGGCTGTGCCGCATGAAACCTATGTTTATTTCATGGACCTCCTTGCAAAAACTGTCAGGTAATTGTTTTGATTTATTGTAGTGTAAATTGGATACACAATGTGACTTGAATGAGTCTTAACTGGGACCAGTTTTTTTTACCATGCTATTTCAAGAAATTATTTTATTTGTATATGTTGGTGTTTAACTGCTCAAATGAGATAGGTAATTAGGTCAAAGTGAGGAATCATTTAGCAATTTGGGGTAGTTGATGTGCAGTTGGGTTTAGTTCCTCATTTGATGCTTGATTTAGGCTAATTGGAGTTCTAAATTCTGTGGCAAATGCAATATTTTGGGGAATTGAAAAAAAAATATATTGCAGAATAATTATGCATCTATCCAGTACAGAAAAATATACAAGAGCTAGTACTTGTCTAAATAAAATAATGCATTTGCATATAGAGAAGCTTCTAGATCCGCTTTAGGCATGCTGCCAGTTAAATTTACGTCCAAGTACAACTCTATTTACTTTGGCAGAGGTTTCATTTCTTATTGCGTGGTATTGATGCAGGGATGAGATAGCTGGATGCAGTGAGAAAGCATATGATTATTTGACAATAAATGATGCCCAGAAAATGTTCATGTTTGCCTCTGATCAAGAGCTTTCTCAGTATATTTCTGAGGTATCCTTATTTTCAAAAAATAGTAACTGAAATGATCTTTTTAAATTTCTTTACCATTTTTTTACTTGGTTTTATACTACACTACATCTTACAACATCAGGAAGCTACCTAGGAATTGTTATCAACTCATGCCTTTGTGATATTCAAAGGTCATCAAGTATTTAAACAGAAAGCAAATTATTAACCATTGACATGTATGGCATAGCACTACAGCTGTGGCAATCTTTTCACGCTTTCTCATTCATTCAAGTCCTACTGAACAAAATATACAAATCTGCATTTTAGCGGTTTTAGCCCATAGAGAGGAATATAATGACACTTTTTGGCAAGGTGGGATCCCTCGTGCTAATTATTTATGACCCAAATGATAATATTGGGTTCTTTTGACCTATATGAGTTGGCAAAGAGACTTTATCGTATTCAAAACATCTAACTGTTTTTTCATTTGTTTTCTTTTTTCTTTTTTTATAGGAGCATCCGGAGTGGGAAATTAGGGATGGTTGTGTGTTCTTCCAAAAGGCAAAAGAGTCGCAACCTTGGAAGGAAATACCATCAGTCCAGTTGATTAACCAGACACTGAGCTATGCACGAGAACTCGAGCGCATCGTCTAATTCAATTTATCGTGTCTTTGTATACCTTCAATTGTGCTGTGGTACAATTTATTTTAGTCCATATTTGTTTGTGGATTTGCACTTCAGTTTGTTGGTTTGCGTCTTTGTATCAGAATTCCTTGCCCTGCAGATTACTTTGATTCCTCTATGCCAGTTTGCCCTTTCCAAGCTATCTTATAAGTTGCAGTTCATTTTTCAATGTGTGTCACGCTTCGATTCACCTGTAAAATGTTTGAACTGTCAGGGCATAGGGACTTAACGCATTAACGTCATGGGATATTGTGTTCTCTCTCCATAAATTGTAGAGTGAAATGGCATTTTGGTGGGTTCTACACCAATTAGTCGTGCATGAAATATTGAAATTCTTCTCATAGGTGGCTTATGATGGACAGCAATTACATCTTATCTTTCATTTCTCTTTCCAGCAGAACTAAGAGCGAATTGGTTCGAGGATACGAGTCACAGTACGGAGTAGTGTATCCAACTCAGATAAGGAGTAGTGTATCCAACTCAGATAAGTATGGCGTCTACGGTCGTATCACATTTGTACCGGGTGACAATAGAATACTTGTGGCCGAGTCGAAATTAATTCAGAGTATATTTGAAATATGGGGGGAGAGGAGAGGTCTGCTTTTAAATTTGTGCCAGGTTAAAACAGATGACTCAGTTCTCATTCTACATGATAAGGTATTGCATATCTGAATTCATTTGTACCCTCATCAGTTGATCGTGTTTTCGTTTTCATGTAGATTAGAACATGTGTTTAAAATGCATAAAATACGAACTTTTCATATATATATATATGTATATTGGAAAATTTATAAAATACTCTTCCTTCTCAAATCAATAAACAAAATACATCTTTTGAAAATTATTTGAAAATTATTAACAAAATGTCCATATAAACACCCACCACTTCTCTCCTTTTTTCCCCTCATTCCCACTCTGCGTTTACTTCCCTTTATTTTTTTGGAATGTGATTAAGAGCAAGTTATGAATTAGCGACAAATCGTGCTCGTGGGCCCAATATGAGTTTTCGTTTCTTCTTTTTTGTTCCTTTTATCTTTTGAGATTTAATTAAAGAGTAAAGATGTTGTCCTTCTTCAATCTGTCCCTCTAACAACTTTCTTTTTTTGTTCTCCCATGTAGTCAAAATCTACCATTTTCAATCTTCTCTTAAAAAAAAAAATACAACTCAAAACCCACTCTGCTTTTCTCCTCTATTGCTCGCCACCAGCTACCCACGCCGATGGTTGTGATGGCAGTCGAGATCCGACAAGGGGAGTGTGGTGCACCGTCGAGATCCGGCGAGAAGAGCATGGTGAACGGTCGAGATCCGGCGAGGAGAGAGTGGTGCACCGTCGAGATTCGGCGGGGAGAGCGTGGTGCACCATTGGAGGGGATCCATGCTAGCCCAGCGAAGGTTGTCACAGTGCAACATATGAATACTATATTAGTTAAATATGAATACTTCAGTTGTTAGATATGCATACTTCATGTTACATATGAATACTTCTTGGAAGAGGTGGAATGAAAGAGATGAATCTGACTTTGAATTTTGAATTGTATAAATTATTTCGAACTTGTATGAATACTTCGTAATCGTCAGTATGAATAATTCTTTAGTTAGATATGAATACTTCATTGTTTTAGATATTCATACTAGTCTATTGAGAATATTTCTTGGTCCCAATCTAGGCAGCTGTGAAATATTATTAGTGTCAGATGTGAATATTGTTAGTGTCATGTGTGAATACTTCATTAGTTAGATATGAATAGATATATATATATATATATAGGACTTGGCTACAGTGCTATGGGTAGCTAAGAGGCCTCCCATGCTACGGCTCAATATTCGACTTTTCAAAATCCTAACGGTCGATCCGAACCGTTCATCTTGTTCTCCATATTAATATTTATTTGGAGACCAAATTTTACATTTTTTGAAAAAATTTTACTATTTTTTTAGATTTATTGAATATCGCTGTTTTTTATGGTCCAGATTTGTCTGAAAAACAGTGATTTTCAATAAATCTAAAAAAATAGTAAAAAATTTCCAAAAAATGTAAAATTTGGTCTCCAAGCACATATTAATATGGAGAATAAGATGAATGGTTCGGATCGATCATTAGAATTTTGAAAAGTCGAATATTGAGCCGTAGCACGGGAGACCTCTTAGCTACCCATAGCACTGTAGCCAAGTCCTATATATATATATATATATATATATATGAATATTTCATTTGTTAGATATTGAGTACTTCATTACTTAGATATGAATACTTCATTTGTTAGATATGCATATTTCATGTTAGATATGAATACTTCTTGAAATAGGGGGGGTGAGAGAGATGAATTTGACAATAAATTTTGAATTGTATAAATTATTTCGAACATGTATGAATATTTCGTAATTGTCAATATGAATACTTCTTGAAAGAGGTGGGGTGAGACTGTGAGAGAGATGAATCTGACTTTGAATTTTGAATTGTATAAATTATTTCAAACATGTATGAATACTTCGTAATCGTCAGTATGAATACTTCATTTGTTTAGATATGAATACTTTTTTATTTAGATATGAATAATATATAGATTCGCTGTAGTGGTTTCCAATCTTGGCAAATGTCGCTTTCAGACGATTGCGATCTCCAATCCAGGCTGTCACAAGACGTCAGCGATCCCCCTAGTCATTACTGGTCCCCTCCAGCTTATGTTTATATATGACGAATGGTTCTAATAATAAATATGAATCTTGACTATATGTTTTGACTATTAATAAAATAACATTAATCTTGATCTTTGGTGGTAGTTAGCACGTTTTAACTTTTTTTTTTGGTCTTTTAGTGTGGGGAACAAATAGGGGACTAAAGTAGGGGGACTGTTAGTCGATCCCTTAATTAAATACATGGATATATATTACCAAAAAAAAAACATATTGGGTTTTGTCCAGAGGGCTTTGGATAAGTCTCGTTCAAAGTTAAGTTTAAAAATTCGATTTGTATTGAGATTCATGCAAACATATATTTAATAAATTTAAATGGCTCCTTGAATCTAAATATTTGTATAAATTTTGATATAAATCAGATGGTTTAGATTCAGCTTTGGATGTGACTTTGTCCAAAACAGTTTGAACAAAAACCCCACCAAAAAAAAAATATCACGAGAATCCTTTTAATATAGAAACTAAACTCCCTGTAAAAGTATCCATTCATGCCAGCCTCATGCATTGAGTAAAAATAATATAAAATTACAAACAAATATCTTCTATGGGATCCTACTTGTACCTATCCGTCTGTTCATTATATAGGTACGAGGGATCCTACTTGTACCTATGTAATTTACAAAATCGAGATGTAAATTAAGAACAGACGGATACCTCATACCTATAAAATGAAGACGGCCTCAAAAGTATATTGAAGATAACTTTTCAATTTTTTTTAAAATAAATATAATTTATGGCATAAAATGAAAATGGGTGCAGTAGCCTGGTTTTATATCTAACAGTTATAAGCGGAAGCTATCTAAAAAGAAAATATGGTTGTACGTGTGGTCGAGTGTTTTACTTGGTTTTTTTTTTTTATCAGCTAGTAATGCAAATTATGGCTTATGCAGACGTGAAATTATGTAATTCGCGGACCTTGATTAATTTCGATTGCAAAATAACTAATATATCTTTATCGAGCTTATCATTTCTTTTCGATTATTAACTTTTTGAAAAAAAAAATTAATATTTATTTGTACCCAAAAATTTAAGTCTTTTCAATTATCATACTATTTTTTTATTAATGAATATTTTCTTTCCGGAATGGAATCTGAGGAATGGCCCCAGTACAAATTCTCGTCGGTTTCCTCCGAAGCTTCGAATCAAAATACATACACCACGGCGGACCCACCTTGAGTTAGAGGGTCTGGATTTTAAAATTCAGTAGAAAAATACGGGTTCAGTACTACTTTGTCCTTCTCTGAAAATTCTTTTGTCTCTCTCTAAAACTAAAAATCTCGTCATACCAGTTTGGTTACCCCCTCTGGATTTTGAAATTCAGTAGAAAAATACGGGTTCGGTACCACTTTGACCCTACCTGAAAATTCTTTTGCCCCCCTTTAGAACTTAAAATCTTGCCAGACTAGTTTAAAAGCATTATTAATGAAAAATTGTGTTGTTTTTATATAAATTTTATAGAAATTTATGGGTCCGGACCAGCTTTGTTGTTTTTTAATATATAAAATGATATTATTTTGTTGTTTTTGTTATGTAAAGAGTACGTTATTTATATTGTTTTTTATTATGTTGATTGTTTTTTATCAAGTATCCGATAGTTAATGGGTTTCAACCCTATAAGTTATTTAAATCTGATTCCGGCTCCTTCCTAGTAGAAATCTTGCGTCCGTTCCTGCCACTATGTACATCCTCCCACGTGCAAAATTATGATAAATGACAATATTAGCTTGATCAGCATCTGGCAAGGTATTTGAAAAAAAAAATACAATATTAGTGATGCCACGAAGAACAGATCAACAGCAACATTCAAAAATCCAATACTTTCTGAGATCAAATATCCACTCGAAGAAAGCATCTCGTATCCTCCACCTGATAAGTTGCGCAGCACACGCCTATAGAGTTACATGAAGATCGAAGGCATGAGCATACTCAAAATATATTAACATCAAACGGGCCATTGTGCCAGCCATATTACTGGAAAAAAAATGTGTAGTTTAATGTGGTTTAGAAACCATCCATTGCATCACTTTTCGGCAATTACAGGTCTTATTCTGCACTTTATAATGGGGTTGCAGAGATGCAATGTATACAATAATATGGAGGTTCTACTAAAAGTACAAGCACTATGCAATATAATGAGGTGCAGGGATCTTCAAGCTTCTTTTCTAAATGCTACAGCTCCAACAACCTAAACATAGGAGAAAATTAAATTGTGAAAGGAGAAAAAAAAAAATATTTATGCTTACGGTTGTGAAAATTTTATATTTTTCGCGAAGTACACAGGAACAAGGCACTGCAGATGTGAATTCGTATCCTCTGCATTAACTCAAAAGGGAATCTTTTGAGTTAATGAATCCTGACCATCTAATCTGTTTTAAAATTCGTGTAGACTAGATCTACATTAATATTGAAAGACCCCCTATATCATAACTAGAGATCAAATTGGCTCCGTTTAAAATCAAACGGTTGAGATTCCTTGACTCAAAAAATTCCTTTTTGAGTTCATGCAAAGGATACGCATTAATGCAGATGTACTGCTCTTCGAAATGGACGGCCCACTGCACAGGAACAGACCCCTCACTGAGCGTCATTAGGCCCTAAGAATCCACCCAGAGAGAAATAAAAAGAAGCGTCAATATAATAGAACACAATTAAAAAATGCTTTCACAGTTTCACTTCAGCAAATACTATTAATATTACCGAACAATTTGTACAAACATATATAAAACGCACTCATTACTCAACATAAGCCTATTATTCTTTTTGGTAAATAAAATCAAATGGATTACTCGAGTAATAAAAACTCAAACTGTATATAAAAACTCCCAACAACAATACTGAACTTAATACAACAGGTTAAAGCCTCTCCAAAGTTAACTACAAAAAGGAATCAACAAGAATAATCATGAAATGACAATTCAGTGTATCATAAACAGATTCAAATCCATTCCTTTGGGTTTATACATGCATCTAGAAGCTTCCATTCTTCACTCCCTACCTCAGGTTGCTGAAAAGCAAGAGACTTTGTTAAATTTCATGATGAGAAAATCATCTTAACTAGTATAATGATCAAATGTGGAAATTTTCAGTGCACTTACATGGTCGTACTGCCATCTGGCAGTGAGAGGCAGAGAAACAAGAATGCTCTCAATTCTACCTCCAGTTTTCAGACCAAATGTAGTACCACGGTCGTAAACCTTGACACAGGAAAAAAAGGGTTAACTAAAATAAAGGTGAAAAGCAATTAAAATCACCCTCCTAGAAAATAACCAATATCAACAGAACAAATCCTCTTCTGCAGTCTTCCTCAAGATAACTTTCTCAGTTTCTCCACAAACACACACACTGACGCACACTAATTTTCAGATTTTAATGTTTCATCTAGGACTAGGACTTTGCTACAATACTTGAACTAAGTTGGTATTGGGCTGATTTTTTTTTTTTTTTTTTTGTATTTCTAATTTACTTTATACAGGTTGGCAGATTGAAGGTAATCTTTCTTTTAGCTGGATTTAACATGTTTTGAGCAAATGGCAACCAAAGGCGGTGACAGAAGATTGAACTTTGCAAGCTGGTTAGCTAGCTTTTCAGTTTAAATATATCCTAGAGACTGATTTTGTGTGACTACCGTACCAGATTGAATTCAACATAGCGACCCCTACGTAGCTGCTGCCATGCCTTGTGCTCCTCTGTGAAGGGTGTATCCTTCCTTTTCTCTATTATTGGTATGTATGCCGGCACCACAGACTTTGCACACTCTATAATCAACAATTAAATGCCAACATTATCTTTGAGATCAGAAACTGTCAGATTGGCAAGTATCACAAACAGCTGGCATGAGATAACAATTTCTCAGGCATTGGTAACCCTATGTTTTGGCCAAATGAAATAGGTGCAGTAATTCAAACCCAAAATGGACTTGTCTACACATCCATCATACACATAGTTTGGAAACTTGTATAAAATAAGTTAGATGCACCTGTAGCAAAAGCAAGAAGCATTTCTTGGTCATAGTCATTCATGTCATCAAAGAATATGCCACCAAGTCCACGTCTCTCACCGCGGTGCTGTATTGTAGTTAAAATAACAGAATAATAAATAAACTAACAAATATTTCCTTATCTAGTTATAGGACAAGAAGAATTTAAAAAGGAAGCATACTGCATACCTTGATGTAGAAATAATCATCGCACCATTTCTTGAATCTTGGGTAGAAAGTGGGTTCAAACTTATCACAAGCTTTCTTCTGAACCTGCATGAAATAAAAATAAAAAATCACTTCATCGGACTTGTATTTTGTGATGTCCAACTAAAGTCACAAGGATAAATAAGCACAATTGGTCGTCTCCAGATGTCGTGAGCGATCACAAAAAACATACACTATGGAAATGCTTGACATCCTCTTCGATGATGTATGAAGGCGTCAAGTCAGTCCCACCTCCGAACCACCACTGTCTAGGTGCGCCAGGTACATCTACAAAGTTGCATGTCATTGCATCAGCCTTCCTTATATTTTATTGTTTTATTTTTTTATTCAAACCGTATTCAAATGTTTACCTTTAGGTGCATCTGTCTCAAAATAACGATAATTGAAATGCAGCGTGGGAGCAAATGGATTCTTTGGATGCAAAACCTATAAATAATTTTTGAGAAATCAAAATAAGTATCATCTGTATTATAGAAATTAAAAGCTTGAAACGCAAAATTCTATGCCAGGAAAGAGCATAGCTCGTATGATCTAATTGTGACTTATATGGTACAATCTCTAATGGAAATAGATTTCAAATAATAGAAAGCCATTGGTTTGTCCTCTCCTGCAATCTGTTTCTGGCCTCATACACACAACACTTTAGCAGTATTTGTTGGTGCAGTACTGCAACGAAGAGAAATATAGTGGTTACTAAAGAATAGAGACGGGGAGAGAGCGCAAGAAAGAGGCTAACCGAGCTGATGCCAGCAGCGAAAAAAGGTACAGGCCCTGCCTTGGCGCCCCCATTATCAACCCCAACATTTCCCTTGGCAGCACGGTATGCATCAGGCGGCATCGTACCATAAACTACTGAGACATTCACGCCGGCCTTTTCAAAGACACCGCCATCCTGCAACACCCTGCTGATGCCACCACCACCGCCAGGACGTGACCACACATCCTCTTTGAATTTGCCTGTGCCATCGGCAGCCTCGAGGGCAGCACACACCTCATCCTGTGCATCCCTGATTGAAGAGTTGGAGTAACTTATTAGCCAAATAAATATGTGCCCATGGAAGAGAAAAATCTTTTGCAAATAAGCAGCCTTTACAAAGTAGGAAATTGTCCTAAATTAATAACGGTGCTGCAAAATAAAGTCCCCTTTTCTTTTCTCGTTACCTTTTTTTTAAGCAATGCCTTGAGTCATGCATATTTGATGCTAAACACTAAAACCCTATTCATTCTGACTTTTTACATCAATGAGGTAAGTTGCAACCTCACTCTTGTGAAAATTCAGCGCAAACAGATGTGTTGCCGGAGTTAGTACCTCACCCACCGCACCCCTCTCCTTCCAAAGCATAATTTACTAGCATCTGAAGACAAAGCTACAAAAACTACCTAGTCTAATGTCGCACATCATGCTGTCTTTGTTTTGCAGATTGATAAAGGACATGTGGACAATAAGATGCACTAAATTAAAGGGTATAGCCCTCAGTAAATAATGAAAGGAAATGGACTTATCTGCAATTAGCTACACTTTAGTAAGAAAGTTGGGAAATTTATCTTGAAAGTAAGAATTTGCACATTGTGGACAATGTAAACTACAAATTGGCAATACAACTGAGAGAAAGGAGCTAAAATCCCATGTCACCTTCTCAATATGTGTGAAGTGTTTTCCACACTAACTGAGAGGGACAAAGACAATGCTCCAAATTGTACCTAATCATCTTCTCAAACCGGGCCCGGACTGATGTCGAGGCACCAGCAGGGTCGGCTGAGCGCAGAAAAGTCTCAGGCCGCTCATTCTCTGGGACCTCCTTCTCAATTGCCACGGCCGCACAGACGCCGGCCCGCCGGATCCGGGCAGCTGACGAAGAACTAAATTGGAGAGCTGTAGTCGCACTCTGCAGAGAGAGGAAGGAATGGGAGGCCGCAAGAGTGGTTTTATTAGAAGGGGAGGGGCGAGAGAGGAGGAAAGAAGAGTTGGAGATGGAATAAGCCAAAGCCATGCTGGAATAGGAAGACAAACGGAGATGTCGAGTAGAGAAGGGACAGTCGATGGAATATTGGAATGGGGTACTTTTAATAGGCGGTGTGGTCACCGCCGGTGGGTTTGGCACCCGGTTTTGGAAGGTTGAAACCGGATGTCAGCGGCTTTGCACCGGCGCGGTCTTCTGAGATGAGTGGGAATTTTCTGGGATTTGTTTAGGATAAGGATGAGTGCAGATTCTCTGAGGCATTTACCATGTGTCGGACGGTATAGCAATGCACTGAAGAATGAATATTAAATGTTGGAAGTTGGAACTTCAGCAGTCGTAACTTGTGGCGGACTAGTTATCCATGAATTGTCTACCAAAGTTTCAAAGAAAAGTTATCCATGAATTGTAATAAGTGACCCGCTCATTATCAGAGAAATATTGTAATTATAAATTTTAATGCCATTGAAAATTATACTGACAAATTGTAATTGCTATCTGAGATTAACTTTACATCTTCCATTGGGCATTGGGTAATGGCGTGCCAAGCAGGTACAGATTAATCTTAAAGTTTAGGTGCTTAAGTTATCTCGATCAGCATTTGCATCCTATGGAGCTAAACCAATTGATAACGTTAGGTATAGAACAAAGAATGAGAACTCCATTTTTTATTAAATAAAAGTTTTAGCCTTTCAGGCCTCAACTATTTCACAAAACAAAATTTAAACTGATCGATCTAATATGGAATAGTTTTAAAGTAAGTCTAAAATAACCCATCTATAAAGGTAGTTTAAACCTTTGCTTCATGACTGTGGCCTAAAAACTGGAATAAAGAGTTTAGTCCTCATTATTCCATCAAATGAGTATTAATTGAACTGAACTAAGATGGCATAAGTTAATCTTTAAGCTGACCTAAATTAAATTATTTTGCATGGTGGTTTAATTTTATTACATGTTATGGCCTAACTTGAATAATTATAATAATATATTATTAATAATAATATATTATTAGTATATAATTATATAATTAATATCTTATATTGTTAATATATTAATATTATACAATAAGTATCTTATTATTAATATATAATTATATAATTAATATCTTATAGTGTCAATATATTAAATAATTATTATAATATATTATAGTTATTATTAATATATTAATATTATATTGTTAGTCCCAAAGACACTTAGAAGGGGTGAATAGGGTTTTTTTTTTAATTTTTATTCTAAGTTCTTAGAAAACTTGAATAATTTGGTCATAAATTAAAATATAAGATAATAAAAATAAATAGTAGAATTTAGAGACACTGGACACAAGAGTTATTTACAGAGTTCGGTACTAATGCATACATCTCCGGGGCCCACGACCTTCGAGATGGCATGCATTTCTTTACCCAATGAGAAATGAGTACAATGTGGAACCGGTGAGCCCCTACAATCTTTTGGGAAGTCATACGGCCTGACCAAGGAGTCGGCTCACGAGCACTAAAGACTCAAGGATAACAAAGAGAGCAACTAAGGCTTAAAGGTAAAAGGTTGATCTCGCATAATCACTCTAAGAGTTGTTGTATTGGTTGAATAAGCTTGAGATTCATTATAATTATTGAAGTTTAAATGCACAAGTAATAACAGCTTTCTCTAAATCTGGGAATTCGAAATATTGAAGTTGGAGGTGGCTAAAGTTCTAATACAAACCTTGATATTGCTTCTATTTATAGAGAGCTGATAAAAACTAGGTAATTTATCTCGACCATTATAACGGTTCATAGACTGTTACAACAGTAGATCAACTTACACTAGTTTGGACTGACGGGAACCATAACGGTGGATTTTGTGTATAACATTCCTTGACCGTTATAACGGTTCCCACAACATAAATCCTATATAATGTTGGCCGTCAGGTGACGGTTCTGATCGATTTAAACCATCACATGCCGGTTGAGGATTTATTTATTCTGTTACAACGGTTCATGGACCATTGTAACAGTAGGCCTCACTTAATTCATTCTCAAGCTTATTTTACTAATTTTACATATTGATTATCCTAATCTTAAGATGATGTTTCTGTAGGGTTTCGGATACCACTTTTGGGGTTTCGCGGTAACCAAAACCCGTTTAGGCTTAAGGTGCGGAATGACCGTAGAACAAAAATTTCTACGGCCAACTTAAGCTCAGGATTAAACGGGGTATGTCAGGAAACTTTCCAAGGCGGTTCACCTTCAGTATTCCTTTGGCATCAAAACCCAATTTAATCCTTTTACAGATCTACTCCATGATTGATTTCTAAAACTTTAATCTACTTACCAATTAAATAGATTAATATAACATATTTATACCTTGTTTCCAAATCACAGTTGGAATGCAGACCGAGCGTGTAGAGCTACATCACGGAAGGAATCGACTCGTCTCGGAGCATCAGACGTCTGATGCCTCTATCGGTTATCCACCAGGACTAACCAGAGAGCGGTTTATTTCTTCTGCCAGAAATACCCTAAACCGCGGAATTCTGCAAAAACACTATTCACGGGGAAAAGACGAAAACCCGTAAACACGAATTTTCGGTTACTCAGTTTCATCAATGAGCAAAACTGAAATACCGCGAAATTCGGTAAAACACTATTCATCGACCCCGTAAATATACTCCACAACAACCCGCAAGATTATACGTCAACTACGTATAACTTTCTTTTCTCAACCGAAACACTATTTGGGAGAGAAACCGAGAAATAGAGAAAATACCGATTCGATTATGCACGAAACGATACAAGTGAATTAGTTAGTTTTCTCTCTACCCCTCCACCTCTATTTATAGGCTTTTGAGGAGGTTCGCAAAAGACCGAAATACCCCTCAACATATGCCTATTTACAAGATATGCCATCGAATGGATAAGGATGATGACATGTGGATAAGATCAATGACGTGTCATCTGGATAGGATCGATGACACGTCATGCGGATAAGCACGAACCTGAAAAGACCCGAATGCCCTCGGTCCGAACACAAATAATGTTCGTATAATTATTCTGAACAATTATATATATTTTTCTGCGGTTGTTTGTTTCGGTATCGATGACGTGTCATCTGGATAGGATCGATGACATGTCATGCGGATAAGGACGAATCTGGCAACACATCATGACCATCCAATTACACAGATGATGTTGTACAGTACAATATCACGATCCAGTAAACAATTTACTCGTGTTAATTCTTTTGTCACATAGCTATCAGATTAGTTTCAAGGTAGGTGTGTGTCATCCTTGTAAACTTAATTTTTTCTTGATCTTGAGCATATTATCAAATATGATTACTCTTGTAATCATACCGCGCGCTGATAATCTTACTCTATCAAGGGGCCCAGTGATGCTATAGCTCGTATAGAGATACGAGGGACAATAGTAATTTTGGTAAACCATCACTACCTCAGCTAAGCCATGTATACCGAAGAGCTACCGTTATAACTGCATTTTACCGACAGCGTTTGATAACAATCACACATATACATTTCTTAGTAGGAAAGATGAATACCTCATACTTTAGAACTTAACACTGAATGAAAGCATTAATGATACGAACACAATTCCGTATAATGTTTCATTCGGGGTCTGTCAGATATCATGTTCCTGGAACATATATCTATGTGATTAAAATGACAACTTCTTGTCTATGGTCTGTAAACTTGACCATCATTTAATCCACATACTAACCTTATAGCGGTAATTAGTGTTCATGCTAATTACCTTGGTCAGTGACCTTTTAAGATTAAGAGTATATATCATCTATATTATGGAGTTTTACAATTTCAGTCATGAACTCGAAATGATCCATAAATGCAATAATACTCAAGGCAACAAAATGATATTAATCATCCAATTCATGAACAAAGCTTTATGATAAATTAACGTATTATTGACTTCTAGATTATTACAAACTAACAGTTTCTACTATCCAATGTCTTGTGCTTCATGACTACATCATTGATGTGTAATTATTGAATCTTCTGTTGTCATGAATCTGCATCAAGAAGAAAAACTGTAAAATACAATTTATATATGTTTTGCAAATTTAGTCAAACAGACAAGTATATTACGGCACAAGCCAATATATATAATTAATATCTTATTATTAATGATTAACTACCTTATGTTTTCAAAACTTTAGTCATCCACCAACTCTAACCAAATAAAGAATACCTTAAGTCATGATCTAACTATTGGGTTTTGCTACTACCCTTGTATTGGCTTAAGTGTGAAAAAGACCGTAAAATAAAAAAATTTACGTCTAATTTAAGCCGAGGATCTATCTCATTGATTGATTTAAAACTAAATTTATTTAACAATTAAATAAATTAATATAACATTATACCTTGGTTTCAAATTCAAATTGTAACTACCATTAGCCTTGCCTTGGAGCTACTGCTGGACTTGTAACACTAGAAGTCTTATGCCTCTATCAGTTATCCACTATGAATAACTAGAGAGAAGATATTTCTTCCGCCAAGAACTACTCTATCCGCAACACTCGCAATTATAGTTGTCTCACGATTTGTAGATACTATGATTCACAACCACGTGCAAAAGCAGAGTTATCGTGAACCTTGCGAGATTACAACTCACAACTCGCAAAAATATATATGTCAATTACATATATATTTCTTTCCTAACCCATAACCTAAACATTATTTGAGAGAAAAAGGGCCGAAAGAAAGAAACCTGACTATTAGACGATCAATCAGACTTTTAGACTTTCCAATCGAACTGGTATGCCTTCTCCAACAAACCCTCCACCCCTATTTATAGCTATCATGAAAAGTAGGTCAGCATGAACAGTGGATGAACAGTAGGTCAGTTTGGGTAAATTACCAAAATGCCCCTCGTGCCAAAAAGGCCCAGAATGAATAGTACAAGGCCCAAATTGAATAGTATTAGACCTAGACTTTTGGGCTTTGATATTTGAGCTTTCTTAATTATATTCTAAATATAATTAAGGCCCAAATATACCAATCCATATATATAATTGTTCTGAACAATTATATCCCTTTGTAATTGTAGTTGTGATAACTTTTACACAACATGTCATACACGCTTGTAATTTTAATATGTTTAAACTTGTCATCTCAATGACATTTATAATTAATTATAACATTTATAAATAATCATAAAACCATCTTATTGATTAATTAATCATGAAATTCTCCGATTACTTTCTATACGGTGTGACCCGATAGGATCTGTGTTATTTTGGCAATAGAGTTAAAAACTATTACCTGGCAGTACATTATGACCCTCAATTACACAGATGAGGTTGTCAAATACAATATCATGATCCTTAAGTAAACTATTTACTTTTGTTAATTATTTTGTCTCATAGTAACAGATTAGGTTCTGTTAGTTTGTAATAACCTAGAAGTCAATAATACGATAAATTATCATAAAGCTTTGTTCATGAATTGAATGTTTATATCATTTTGTTGCCTTGAGTATTATTGCATTTATAGATCATTTCGAGTTCATGACTGAAATTGTGAAACTCCATAATATAGATGATATATACTCTTAATCTTAAAAGGTCACTGACCGAGATAATTAGCAGGAACACTAATTACCACTATAAGGTTAGTATGTGGATTAAAAGATGGTTAAGTTTTACAAACCACCTGACACGAGATTTCATTTTAATCACATAGATACATGTTTAAGGAACATGGTATTTGACAGACCCCGAATGAAACATTAAATAGAATTGTGTTCGTGTCATTTATGTTTTCATTCAGTGTCACGTTCTACAGTATGAGGTATTTATCGTTCCCACTGAGAGATATGTATGTGTGATTGTTATCCATCGCTGTCTGTAAAAAGCAGTCATAACGGTAGCATTCCCATATGTATAGCTTAGCTAAGGAAGTGATAGTCTACTAAGAGTACTATTTGTCCCTCATATTTTATACGAGCTATAGCATCACTGGGCCCCTTGGTAGAGTTAGATTATCTGCATGCGGTATAATTACAAGAGTAATTATATTTGATAATCTACTCAAGATCAAGAAAAGATACAGTTAACAAGGATGACACACATCTACATTGGAACTGATCTGATAACTATGAAACAGAAGAATAGACACAAGTAAATTGTTTACTGGATCGTGATATTGTACAGTACAGCATCATCTGTGTAATTGGATGGTCATGATGTATTGCCAGATGTCACCCATGATTATAGAAGTTAAAACAGTTTTAACTATATTTACCAACATAACATAAATCCTATTGGGTCACACTATATAGGTGTTGAACTAAATGCACCTCTAATTGAACAAAAACTGAAAATAAATTGCAATTGAAAGTAAATAGATGAGTTTAGAGAAATTGACACGCGGGATGATAACGGAGTTCGGCAAAACAATGGCCTACGTCTCCGGGGCGTCGCAACCTCTTTTTAGGTGCGCCTTTCTATTACCCAATATGAAAGGATTACAATTGTGAACCGTGAGCCCTTACAAAATGGGAAGTCACGGCCAACGAGAGATGAGCGCCGGCGAGCCCTTACAACCAAGGGAAGTCACACAAGCAACTCAAGGTTTGAGCCGGCGAGCCCTTACAAACAAGGGAAGTCACACAAGCTACTCAAGAACAAGAGAAACACTCAATAGATCACTCTAACCTAATCTAATTAGAGATTAGTGAAGTGGATTTGAGGTTGTTTGAGATTGATTGAGAGATATTGAAGTTTTAAGCTCAATCAACAATGGTGGAACCAAGCTCTCAGAAAATCGCCTCTTTTAAAGTTTAGGGACGTCTAGGTTAGATTTGAAAGTGATCCATTCAGTCTATTTATAGTGGCAGCTCAAAAATGAGCTGTTTGACATAAAACGTTACCAACGTTTTATTCAAATGCGATTTTAGGGTTTTAAATCTCTGACAGCTTAGTAAAACGTTACAACGTTTTAACCTGTAAAAACTTGATCAAAATAGAAGTTATTTGAAGCTTAATTATTCCTGAAACGTTGCAACATTTTATAAACGTTACAACGTTTCATGTTGGTACAGTTCAGCTGTGCTTCAGCAGTTCTAAAGCTATTAATCGTTACAACGTTTGTAAAACGTCACAACGTTTATATAACGTTATAACTTGATTCATCTTTTGATCAGTTTGTTGCTACTGATTATTATAAAACGTTACCAACGTTTTGAAAACGTTCATAACGTTTTATCCCAATTTAATCAACCTCAAACATACTTTACCAAGCTTTTGATTTTACAATTTGTATTCTTGATAAAAGTCTTCGTGATTTCTTCAGTCCAAGCTTATTATATCGCAGTTCTTACTCTTCTTGGACCTATATGTTCTCAAAAATAGAAGAAATCGTAAAATTCAATAATTATATGTTTTTGCAAATTAGTCAAATAGACGTCAAAGATTATTATACGAACAACAATAGGAGCTACTCAAAGAATCTTACTGATTAATTATAAATTGATTATAATTAATATTAATATGGTTATAATTAATTATACATGATATAATTAAATTATAAATGTCATTTAAAATGACAAGCATAAATAACAGTTAATTTATAAACGTACATGTTACGTTGTATAAAAGTTACCGAACAACAACCGAAAAGAAATATAATTATACATGACAATTATATATATTTGATTTGGATTTTAATTTGTTAATTATGGATTTGAATTATGGATTTAAAAGCCCAAAATAATCAAAGCCTTAATTAAAATTAAAAGCCCAAAGTCAAAGCCCAAAATCAAAGCCTTTTACTATTCATGCCTTAATGGGCCAAGGGCAAAATGGTCATTTCACACCTATGCCACCTTGCATGACACCTTAGGGTGTAGAAGGGTGTAGAAGCATGGAGAAGAGTGTGGAAGGGGCATTTTGATCTTTTCACATATTAAAAGATGAGGTGTCAAGGTATTCTGGTAAATAGATTTGTTTTGAGGGGTATTTCGGTATTTTGCGAACCTCCTCAAAACACTATAAATAGAGGGGTGAGGGTAGAGAGAAAACTTAATAATTCACATGTTAATCTGATTACTTCGTTAATCGGTTTTTCTCTCTTCCTCGGTTTCGGTTATTAGAGACTAGAAAAATAATATATTTTGCGAAATCCTGCGGTTTAGCTTTTAAGCAATACCAAGTAACCTCGGGACACAAATATATTTATTTTGTCCTTTTCTCGGTGAATAGTGTTTTTGCAGAATTCCGCGATTTACGGTATTTCTGACAGAAGAAATAAACCGCTCTCCTGTTAGTCCTGGTAGATAATCGATAGAGGTATCACACGTGTGATACTGCGAGTCGATTCCTTCTTTGGTGTAGCTCTTCTCACTCAGCTACATTCTAGCTGAGATTTGAAAACGATGTATAAATCATGTTATATTAATCTATTTAATTGGTAGATAGATTTAATGTTTTAGAAATCAATTATAGAGTAGATCTATAAATGAATTAAATGAGATTTTGATGCCGAAGGAATATTGAAGGTGGACCGCCTTGGAAAGTTTCCTGATATACCTCGTTTAATTCTTAGCTTAAACCGTAAAATTTTGTTTTACACACTTTCCGCAATTAAGCTAATCAATGGGTTTGAACTGTCAAAACCCCAACAGGTTCAAGGTAGGTATGTGTCATCCTTGCAAACTTAATCTTTTCTTGATCTGGAGTAGATTATTATATATGATTAATCTCCATTAATCATACCGTATAAGGATAATCATACTCTATTAAGGGGCCCAGTGTTGCTATTACTTGTATAGTAATACGAGGGACGATAATACTCTTGGTGAGCATCTTTTCCTCTGCACAAGTCATGTGTACTAAAATATCACCGTTATAGCTCCCTTTTATGGATAGCGTTAGATAACATTTACAAATACACACTTCTCATGTAGGAAAGACCACATCTCATACTTTAGAACTTAACACTAAAATGAAACTGTTAATGACACAAACACAATACCATATAACGTTTCATTTAGGATCAGTCAAATACGATGTTCATAACATGTATCTATGTGATTAAATGACAACTCCTTATCTATGATTTGTGAAACTTAACCATCATTTAATCCACATACTAACATTCTCGCGGCTAATTAGTGTTTTTGCTAATTACCTTGGTTAGTGACAATTTAAAGTGTTTATCATCTATATTATGAAGTCTCACAATTCCAGTCATGAACTCGGAATGATTCATAAATGCAATAACACTCATGGAACAAAATGATATATTAATTATACAATTCATGAACAAATATGATTGACTTCTAGATTACTACCCTAGCACTAACTTTAGACCTTAAACAAACATGAATAATTTAGACCAATCTAAGTTGTAATAATCGATTTAGACCTCCTTAGTTTTCGTCCACATCCAAACACTGCCTTGTTGAGTGGGGATCCATTCTTATTGAGTTTTGCAAATTTCACCTCTTTCTCCTCATTAAGCACCATTTCAATCCCACTTTTCAATTGTTTTCATTTTCACGCAAAAAAAAAGAAATATAAAAATGTAGTCGCTTTCCCTCACTTCCACCTCCACACATGCACAATCTTCTTCGATCAAGTAATAATCCATCAAGGATTGATAAATGATCCATTTGGATTCATATTGTCACAAAACAAGCTTTTGAGATTAAAAACCTAGTTCCATAAAATACAAGATATTACAAATTATTTTTTGTAAACAAAAATATATTAAACAATATTTAGCATCATTTAATTACATTATACTTTTTGTCAAAGACTGATTAAAATAAGAATAATATTCTGTGCTGCACAGATTAAGAACCAAATCTACAATAAAATTCATCTTTAGATAACTATATACAGAGGCGAAACTATAAAATTTAGATTGGAGGAGCTAAATATATTATTTTAGTGTAATTTTGTTCCATAAAGAAAGCTAATATGTTTAAGTGCTTATATGAATTATAAAATATAAATAAAAAAAATTGCATAAAAGTGGATAAATTCACTGATTTTTATTAAAGTAATATCATATTGCATGACCTAAACAAGTTACCTACACACAACATGTGTAGTACATACCAAGTATCTTTACAGAACCAACTAAAAGTATAAAACTACAAGCATCAACTAATCAATCAAGATACTATCAGAATATTATTATATTGCTATATATTAAAAAAAATAGCTATAACAGCACTTAAAATCCAAACTAGAACTAAACAACAAAGTAATAGAGAGTCATTGCACCATAGTCACCTATACTATTAGACATAACAAAAACACAATTCGGCAAGTTCTTTAAAACTAGTAACTACAAACTCTTCCTCTCTAGGTGGGACCCATCTCCATACATTAGACGGTGTATATTGTCTCCATTTTTCATATCCGAAAGGATCTCCAAAAAATCCCCAACAAAATTCTCTAATTCCGCCATGGCCAATAAAAGGCCCAGTTCCAAGAAAAGAGTTTGACTATACATACTAGTTGCGAGGGCCCAAAAGGCGATAATAATCTTTTTTTTTTGTTATCCAAAAGACCCGTAGGCCAATACAACTTTTCAAATTACAGGGATCATTCTGCAAATCTGATATAAATCTCCTATCCCCGAAAAATTAAGAGCTACATCCCTCAAAACTTAAAGAGCTACATCCCCAAAGTAACTAGCAAAACAAGGAAAGGTAAAACCGGTACAATCCCAACCGTATATTCTCCCTAGCTTAGCTAGCCTATCAGCAAGAGTATTGGACTCCCTAGCAATATGAATGCACACAAAATTCTCATTCGACCTAATCTCTTCCCATAGTTTTAGGATAACTGTGAAAGCTCTCCAATCCACATCAGCAGGGGGTCTGGTATCTGATATCGCCTCCATCAGAATTTTGCAATCAGAAATGAAGGTGCATGAATCAATTCCCAGTTCCTTGACTGTACTCAAGGCTGATTTGAGTGCTAGCGCTTCAATTGCCAAGGGACTGCCCCCAATTGCCTTGACAAACCTGTATTGAACCAGTTCCTCATTGCGGAAGATAACATACCCCAATCCACCGTACCAGTTTGGTATCCAGGAGCCATCCAGATAGCAAGTGAACAATTTTGGCTGAGGGACGACTGGATGAGAGCCGGTGTCAGGACCTCCTGTACTGAAATTACCCCCTGCGCTCACTGTTGACTCCCATTGGATTGAGTGAAAGTATGCTTTAAAGTTCTCCACACTCGTCTTCTTTCCCCCATAGGTATAATTGCCAATGTGGTACGAATGCGTATCCTCTGAGATATCTCAACTTTTGCGTGACTAACATGTATGATGCCTATTCGAGGATAGCGTTAGGCAGGGACGAAACTAGAAAACTTTAATAGAGGGGGCTGAAAATTAAAATGCATAAATATGGCAAGTGGAATTTGAATCCAAGACCTCTCATCTACAAGATAAAACTCTAACCATCAGACTACAAGTAAACATTTGATTGTTATTGAGGAGAACTGGACTATATAGAAAGCTTAAAAAATATAAAATAAAATAAAATTTTAATAAATATAATTAAAATTTTAAAATTATAGGGGTGACTTAGTCACCTTTCCAACGCACTAAGATCCGTCCCTGACGTAGGGGGAGTATTTTGTACTTTGAGATTCGTACATAACATATTTGAACGGTTAAAATTTTCTATAAAAACAATCAAAGTTTGAGATATATCGGGGGATGCGAATTCATGTGGTACATGCTGGCTAACTCGAGAGCAAGACTGTTTTCAATTACGCGGCGGAAACGATGTAAATACACGTCTCAAGTTTATCGTATTATAAGATACTGTGTGTATTTATCAAGTAAACTAATGATGATTAAATTATTATAGATGCAGTATGAATTGTCATTTGTTTTATTAGTTAAATGCAAAGATAGCCTGTATGATACGAAATCGATTGTAAGATTATATTATTTTTACTGTATGCCATTTGATTTATTTGTTGTCACTTGTCAGTGGCCACTTATATATAGGTAGGGATGCACAAACAATCCGTCTGATCCGATTAACTTGATTTGAGAAATGACGAATTTAAATTTTATTCGATAAGGTACATATTGTATTTTTGTTAATTCGCCAAATTAATTTTAGTTATGGATATTTAAAAGTAAATATTGGTTGAATTCGACATGACCGCATAACATAATTGAATTTGTATATTCTTATATTTTTTTTTATGGATTCTAAATTGTGTTTTTGAATCAATGTAGTTTAGAAAATAAATTATACATATACATTATTGAATTTGTTTTTTTTTTTTCTCTGCAAAAATTCGTTTACATTTTATTGTTAGTTTAAAATAAGTCACGTTTGATTATATATAATTCTATAGTACGAATATTATTACTTTTATAATGAACTTCATTTATATTATTATTTTTCGGATTGAGTTTTATTTTTTTATTAATGACAAGTTATTCTTTTGTATATATGATATTTTTAAAATCCGTATACTCTAATACGACTACCAAAAAGATACAAGTTCAACAAAATATAAAATATAGTGATTGATTATGGATTGAAATTGTTGTCATCCAATAACTACATATCAAATTAACAAAATGTCGATAAAATCTGATCAACCTAATTCGTCATACAAGAAATCTCAATCATCCAAGTTTTCCGAGTGGCTATTGACATGAAATAAATTTGACTGGTCTCCGAATCGGTCAAGTATCTTTTCAGGTATTCGATGATGGATCCATAACTTTACAGTCCAGATAGAGAGCACCGGAGCAGTATTATTTATGCTTTAAAATTCGTGCAACGTTAAAAAACGGCTCGGAACCACTAATTCTAAAATATTCCCTTGTTCGGTGCCGGAGAGGATATGATTCCTCGGAGGCGGACGCAGGATTTTTGTAGAGCGGGACAATAATCGGATGCAAATAGTTTATTGGGTTCAAATTCAATAACTTATCGGGTACAATTCAATATAACAAAAAAAAAATACCAATCAATATAATAAAAATCCTAAATTACTTGAAAAAAAATCAACAATTCAATATTTATAGGAAATTTGAAATCAACATTTTGGTTCAACTTAGCAGCCTCTGTCTTTGAATTCAAAAAAAAAACATTTTGGTTCAACTAATTTTCGCTATTTGGGATCAGTGCTTATTTGGGTTCCGCTAATTTGTTTCGCTCAGAGTTTATATGGGCTCCGTTCCGTCTATTATAATTCCAAAATGAGCTACAGAGGAACAATTTGAATTCCAGAGAGAAACAGAGATCCGAAAAACAGACTTTTAGCATTTTTTTTAAATCTAGCAAAGGACAGCTAACTCCTATACTAGCGCTGCTCGAATTTAACTTGTTCGGCTTGGACCCCGAGACATGAACTTAGCATGCCTCGAATAATTTAAATTGTTATCTGCTCAATTAAATTAAGTGCTTACAGATTAGATTAAATAAAGTACACACCACGTCTTGTGTTGAATAATTAAAATTAAACGGTGGGCAAGAGCCGGAAAACAAAGGCTTAGTTAACCACCGTTTTGCGGTCGCAGATTATCTTTGGTCAACCAATACTGTGGGGTCCATTCACGGTTTCAACTTTCATGCGCTCTTTGAACCTTTATACACAAATTTATTTTGTGAAAAAAATAACACTTTAGTTGAGGAATGACCGAATGAGGATGCAGGGAGCCACTATTATTGTGCTTTGAAATTCGTGTAAAAAGTTTTGAACGGTCCAGATTTTGCACTGATTAACTTAAACTTTGAGATATCCCGGGGAATAGGGGATGCGAATTCTGCACAAGAATATGCCAAGACGGGCACAAGAATATGCAGATTGTACGGTTCAATAGAATTTAATCATCTATGTTAATAAGCAAGTATATGACACCAAAAATGCAACTTCTGTAGTCGTTAAATATGATTTTAAACATCATCTATGAAGTAAAAGCAAAATCGACAATGTATATGAACCTAAATACGAGCATATAATTAAGATGTTTGATACAAAATAACACATATGTTAAAAAAAAAAAGGTAGATTGTTAATTATTGTATTTAATCATTGCCTAAAAAGATTGTTTTGATTTTAAATAAAAAATAATAATCGTTTTGATTTTAAATAAAAAATAATAATTTTTTTATTTTAAATAAATAATAATAATTTTTTATTTTAAATAAAAAATAATAATTTTTTTGATTTTAAATAATAAATAATAATTGTTTTGATTTTAACCCAATTTTTTTAGCTTCATACGATTTTTTTTTTTTGATCTGAAAATGACCATTACGAAATATGTCTAATAACTCCTGTAAATCTTTTTGCAAGCTTTCTAGAATCCGTTCATAATGAGAAATTAGGGTTTTCCATCAAAATCATACTTATTAATAGTATTTTCATTTGCATTTTTGTGTTTAATTTCTTTAGCCTGCAAACTAAATTATTTTGATTAGAATAAATTAACTGTTAACAAATTAATATACAATCTAAAAAATAAAAAATAATTTATTTCTATTTCTATTTCAAGTTTGATTTAGCATATTACTTCATATTTATATTTCTGCTTTGATTTAGAATAATACTAGTATTATAAAAAAAAAATTGTCAGACAGATGCATCCCGGAGTAGTGTTTGTTTCACAGCAAAACGAAACATGTGCTTGCATTTTTTAAAAATTAAACACATGTTTCGTTTGTTTTGTGTTTTAAAAAAAAATTCCAATTCAGTGCTATGAATTTTTTTTTTTTTTGCTTTAAGACGCGCCACGCGCACTAACTATTTCTCTTTCGTGGGGGATTAGATTGAGATATAAAATTTTCATTTAATTAATGCATCTGAAATAAAAAAAGGTTCATAAACAATAAAGATTCATGGAGCCAGCACGCCAATTAACATAGAAGTGCATCTGGATCTCAGAGACAATTTGGCTATCAGACATGGTCTACGGAGTTAATCTCTGCTAATTACTCGCGGTTATTTCCGATTTCTGTCTGTCTTACTTCTAGTGTCGTATTTTGCCGAATTTTTTATTAATAGAAAATAAATAAATAAAATATTAAAATACAACATAACTTTTGCATTTTATCGAAAACTGAGTAGAACGGATTGTGTAAACCCGTCCCACCGGACGGATCTAATTATCCCGTCTCAACGCAACAAAAAAAAAAAAAAAGCAAAGACCGGACAGGAAAATAAAACTCGTCCGGATTTATATACATATAATATTATTATATAATATAATATAATATTATTATAGTATATTATATATTATATTATATTATTTTTTAATTCTATTTTATATTATATTATATTTTTATTTTTTATATTATATTATTACATTAATATATTAAAATTTTAAAAGTTCGAATTAATTTCGTATAAAGTCAAGCGGTAAAAAAACGTTTAAAAAATAAATGCTCTAAAATTAATTTATTAATCTTTTAATTTTGACCGATTGACTTTGTACTAATTAATTTAAATGTTTAAAATTTTCACATGTAGATGCATCACCTTATGGGGTTTCAACGGTTCGAATTCGTCATTTGAAACCGATTTGATAGATTTTAGAGTTTAAGTTCACCAAACACTTTGATGAGCTTAAGAACACCCTAGTTCTACTCTTATATGAGTTATTATATTATATTATATTATATACATATATATTTTTTTAATTATATTATTATATTATATTATACTAGAGCAAAGCTAGGGTGTGATGTGCTCACCAAGAAGGTTTGGTGAGCACAACTCTAAAAGTATATCATATCAACTTCAAACATTGAATCCAAATAGTTGAAATCCATATATTTCATGAGTGATGTATGCACATACAAAATTTTGAAAGTTTTGAATTTCTTTGCTACAAGGTCAAGTAGTCAATGCAGACGGATTTTATTTTATAATATATGGTTTATAATAATATAATAATATATGAATTTTATAATATAAAAAATATAATATAATATAATAATAATATTATATATATATAAATCTGGACGGGTTTTATTTTCCTATCCGATCATTACTTTTTGTTTTTTTTGAGTCGGGACGGGGACGGTATTTATTTATTCATTTTAATCGCGAAGTTGTTTTAACCGATTAACTGTGGTTAATTAAGAATATAACTTGGACAGAATAATTAAATCGATCCGGTGAGACGGGTTTACACAACCAGTTCTACTCAGTTTTCAACAAAATTCAAAAGTTATGTTGTATTTGGATATTTTATTTATTTATTTTCTATTAATAAAAAGTTCGGTCGTATTTTGACAATTCTATCCTGATTACTTTGGAGTTTGGACGAGGTATTTCTCTTGTCATATAGTTTATCTCGCTGAATCTTGGTCCCGCCTTCTTATAAGTTGCATGGGCTATATAAAACATGTCCACCCAATCAACCTGGACTCTCTCCGTCCCCGGTTCCGGGTTCCCTAATTGATTCTCTAATTTAGAAAGTCCATCTCTCTCCCTGCACCTCGATCCAATCTGATACAAAAAGTTGGTCTCTCCAATTTTCACATGTCGGAGAGGGGCAGTACTAGTAGTTCTACTAGTGTAGTGAAGCTGGATTCGAGCGAGGGGCGATGGATTTCGAAGGAGGAACTGAGCGACAGGGAAGAAAAAGAAAATGTTGGTGCAAACAGAGGCGAAGAGGATGATGAAGGACAGGATGCAGAGGTGCATAGGCTTGTACGGACAGGTCCACTTATTGATTGGTTCGATGTCGAAGCGCTCGAGGTGACTGGGATGGATGCTAAAATTGAAGATGAGGTTTTTATTCTTTTCACTTCTTTGAGCTTTTGGTTCCCTTGGAGTTGTATAGCTTGATCAGACCTAGTTAAATCAGAAACCTAAAGATGATAATCCCAATAGTAACTGTAATGTTACATGACCCTTGCCAGACTATTTGGATCTGGTTCTGGCCTGTACCACCTAGTTTTTCTCAGTACAGCCCAAGGTTGCAGTCCATCACATTGGCCATTGAAGAAAGGTCAGGACTAGTAAATCTCGATGAGAAGGGGGCCCCTTTCGCTATGATTTCTGTGCTCTAATAAGAGGATAGTTATCAGAAAAGCTAGGTTGTTAATGTGCCAAAGCAATAGTTCATGATGACTGACACTGTCATGATCACTTTATATTGTATTATTTGACCTTAGTGCTTGGTGCCAGACTGCTAATTAGTCTTTTAATAGCATCCATACAATGGTGCTGTTTCATTTTGTTTGGAGTGCATATGGATATCTCAAGTTAATTCAAACTGAATGAATAAGTTCAAAGAAAAAGTATGAGAAACATGTTATTTTGGGGGGCACATACCAGTTCAGACCGCGGCAGATGGCGGTAGTGTGGATAATGACCAGTTATGATAAATGAACAATGATGAGGATATCAGATTCTTTAGCCTGATATAAATTGCCCATACATCAGTTGATCCAGACGGTCAATTTATTTATTATTTTTTATTTGCTAGTCTGTTATATGTTTTGCTTTATGATAAGCAGCTGTTGCTACTGGCAAACTCAGTTGGCACCAGCTATATCAAATATATTGTTCAGGATTTAACTCAAGGTTTTATTCCATACAAATCATTAAGTCGTGAAATTATGCATTCTCGGTTTCTTTTGGACTCATTACATGATGACCTTCTACCTTAACTTCAGGAGTTTGATCTAGGGAGGATGGCCTTTCTCACTCTGCAAACCTTTGCAGTTGTTTTTGGGGATATTGGGCTGGGCCCACTTTACACATTTGATGTCATTTTCACCAAAAGCCCCATTCGTGGGGACGAGGATGTAATTGGGGCACTGTCTCTGGTTCTTTACACTTTATTACTGATCCCACTTGTAAAGTATGTCTCCATTGTACTCTGGGCAAATGATGACTTCGAAGGTAGGCCTAAGTTCTACTGATGTGCTTGTTAATTTTAGAATTATTTTTTGCTGTGGGTACTACGTTTTACATCCCACTACTGCACATATGTCATGTCCAGTAGTAAGCCTTTTTAGTGCCGTTATTATCTGTGTATTTGTAGCATTTGCTTTATCAATTCTGAGATAATTGGAAACTAAGTTGCTTATATCCCAAAACTGGGATGAACAACTCAGGGATTCCTATACCAAGTAAGGAAAATGTTGATTTCAAACATGTGTTTTTTTTCTTGTATTGTCTCTAGCTGATCTACATATTATCCATATTTGAATGAGTTTATCAAGCAACCATAAGGGATCTGAATTGTTAATATAATAAGGTAGTTAACATTATCTTAAATTTTTTGCAGGAGGCATATTTGCCCTATATTCCTTGATCTCTAGAAATGCTAATATAAGTCTTATTCCAATCCAATTTCCACCTGACACGCACATGTCCAGCTTCCAACTGAAAGTACCAACAAAGGAGCTGGAGAGATCCATTCAAGTCAAGCAATGCCTTGAATCCTCGCCCTGTTTAAAGAAAGCAGTTTTAGTCATAGTGCTCTTTGGTACTGCTATGGTGTTGTCGGATGGAGTTATCACGCCAGCTATGTCAGGTTCCTTCATTTGCTTATTTTTTGCTTTTCGACATGACAGTTTCATTTACAAACACACTGCAGGGTACATAAAGTACCAAGTTCATTTTTTATTAATTTTTTTTCATGTTTGTAAAAGTGCCTGCCTAAAAACTCAAGCAAGCACAACTGTAAAAAGAAGAAATTTTTTTTTTTAGTTTTACTTGTGTATTTATTTATTTCTGAGATTTGGTTTATTGGCAATTTTACTAGATTTGTATTATTTATTTATTTTTGCTTAAACCGCAGTTGTGTCAGCTGTGAGTGGCTTGAAGGTAGGAATCCCCGATTTGAAGCAAGGTAACCCTTACACTAATATAGTTAATACTATACATTATTCTATTAATTAAAGCATTATTTTTCACTTGGCTAGCTGGTTTTACTTTAACACAACACTACAAAATAATCTTGCAGATACAGTGGTGATGATCTCAGTTGCATTTCTTGTAATATTGTTTAGCATCCAGAAATATGCAACTAGCAAAATGGGGTTTGCAATTGGCCCAGCTTTGTTCCTCTGGTTTTGCTGCCTCGGTGGGATTGGAATTTATAACCTGGCTAAGTATGGTGTCACAGTTTTCAAGGCATTTAATCCTGTTTATATCATTGTTTATTTCAAGAGGAACTCCTTCCATTCTTGGCTTGCTCTAGGTGGTTGTCTTCTATGTGCTACAGGTAGTTTAACAGTTCTTCATTTCCACTTTGTTTCATTGTTCTATACTTTCGCTTTTTCACCCCTTTTCTTGTTCACTATTTATTGTCCCAAAACTGGGATTCTTAATTAACTTGGGTTTATGGAGACCCCATTATATTTTCTGAATTTCATGATTCTATTTCTAAATACCAGGATCTGAAGCAATTTTTGCTGATCTTTGCCATTTCTCTGTAAGATCAATTCAGGTGATTTACAAAGATCTTTTTGGGTTTTTTTTTTTAATCTTTTTTCCCTGGGGGAATGTCATAAGAAATAATTTGATGTACTTGAGTGTTAATGAGTTTTGGTGTTGCATTGCAGTATACATTTGTACTGTTTGTCCTGCCTTGCTTGCTTTTGGGGTACCTAGGCCAAGCTGCTTTTCTTCTTGCAAATCAGACCTCTTATGAGCATATCTTCTTCTCATCAATTCCAGGTAAGCAAGCTAAGTTTGGTAGATCTGAAGCTAAGTTTTAAAAACCCCACAGTGTATGTTGCCCATTCGATGTGCAATTTAGAATTGCTTGATATTGATTTTAGAAAAGATAAAATTAACTGATTTATTTACATAACATTCTGATAATAGCAGTTGCTCTTACCTCAAATTTTGGGCCTGCAGGCACCACTTGGAGCTTATAGCCCCATCCCCCTTTACTTCTTTATTTTTATTTGTATGTGTGTATTGGGTAGGCTTGATTCTTAGTTCTGTACAATAAGGTTATTTCCTTATATGTAGTGTTGATGAGGCAACATCATGTGTGAACCAAAATATGGCTGAAAAAATACGCCACATTAAAATATCTGCAAGGCATCAGCTTAAAATAGCCAAGTATCACTATGGGCTATATCTTGGTACCAGCCAACATGGGAATTGTGACCCTTGTGCCAGTCTGCAATTCATTATTACCCTCCTTTTCTACTTGAAAAATATATTAATCCTCATTTTACACAGGGGGCACATTCTGGCCTGTGCTGATCATAGCCAACATAGCTGCCTTAATTGCCAGTCGTACCATGACCACTGCCACCTTTGCATGCATAAATAAGTCGATAGCACTTGGTTGCTTCCCACGCCTGAAGATTATACACACTTCTCGCAAGTTCATGGGCCAGATATACATCCCCTTCATAAACTGGTTTCTAATGGTCTTTTGCGCGCTATTTTTGGTTTCTTTCAGAAGCGTTGACGATATTGGTATTGCATATGGTAACAACTCTGAACTGAGCGCCGAACAATATGGAATTTGTGGAGTTGATATTTGTTACATGACTAGTACTATGTTGGGAACTGAGGTTTATGCAAATTGACCCCCCCTACCCCACGCACCTTCAAACCCCAAAAAAGTTATGTAACTTCAACACAATGGAAAAGGAGAAAAAACAAATTAGAAAGAGAGGAGGAAGGTGTTGTTTTAAATTTCCCTTGACAAAAAAGAGGAAAGGCAACTTGGGCATTTTTTCTTGAATTCCAAAAGTACAAGAAGACACTTTCCTTATGTCAAGGGATAAGTGCTTAAATCTTTTTTTTTTTACCATCTGAATCCACTAAGCATTAAGATAGGATAAGTGCTTACATCTGTTTTTCACCATTTGTAATCCACTAAGTATTAAGACATCACATTTAAATTTTACTGACAGGTATCACAGAGGTCGGGGTAATGATGATGACAACCATACTAGTAACCATCATAATGGTTCTAATATGGCAAATCAATCTCTATATAATCCTCATCTTCTTCTGTCTATTCATCGGCTTGGAGCTCATTTTCTTCTCCTCTCTCCTCACCAGTATTGGAAGTGGGAGCTGGGTTATGCTTCTCTTCTCCATGCTCCTCCTCCTAGTAATGGTAGTATGGAACTATGGTACAAAACTAAAGTATGACAGTGAAATCAAGCAGATGCTCTCAATGGAGCTGATAAAGAAACTGGGGGGCAATTTGGGGACAATTAGAGCTCCAGGTGTTGGCCTTCTATGTAGCGAATTGGTTAAGGGAATTCCAGCAGTTTTTGGACAATTTTTGACAACTCTCCCTGCCATACATTCTATTGTTGTTTTTGTGTCCATCAAGTATATTCCAGTACCAATGGTGCCGCAAACAGAGAGATTTTTGTTTCAGAGAGTTTGCCCAAGAAACTACCACTTGTTTCGTTGCATAGCCAGGTAATTTAAAATTCAAAGTAATTGTTCTGTCTGTTCTTGGTTCCAAGCAGTACTTAGGGCTGTTAGTCCTTAACGGGTCATGACTGAACCAATCTAGTTTTGCTGGTATTACTACAGAATGACTATTTTTCTGCTAGGTAGAAGGGGAGTTGGATTGTGAAGAAAACATAAAAATTCCTGCTTAAGATGGGACCTTAACCAATGGTTTTTTAATTTTAGGATAAAAAAATGCCTTAGACGGTTAGATCAAACTCGTTTTATTTTCATGTAAAGGTGATTACTCTAATATTAAAATAATGTTCTACCGGACACAACCAGGGTCATGGTCCGAGCTGTTTGACCTGTGAAACCTGTATTGGGAAATAATAAGATATTATTTACCTGATCTTATCAATCAACGCCCCTATTGGTATCAGAGGGTCATGCTGGCATACTGGTACTTTAGTGGAACAGTATCAGGCAAATAGAAAAATAGAACCTACAGAAAGTGGAAGCCAAATGATAAGAATTACTAAAACATAGAAAGCCAAAATGATAAAACTTACTAAAACATTGAAAACGGAGTAATAGACTCGTACTGTACTGGTATGGTGCTGGACAAGTAGTAACATAGTATAGCTAAAGTAAGTGGAACCCAAGATGATAAGACTTGCCAAGACATCAAAAACGAAGTTTTGCGCACAAGTAACCCAATTTTTTTTGCCATAACAGGTATGGTTATAAAGACGTGAGAAAAGAACACCACAAAGTATTTGAACGATTACTGATAGAAGGTTTGGAAAAATTTATTGAGAGAGAAGTGCAAGAGCTATTTCTGCAAAGCGATGACGATTTTGATTCAGATGAAATACAGGAAACCTCCCGTTCAACAGTTGTCACAGCAACAAACAGAAGCTTCTATTCTCTAGACGTGCCTCTCTTATCTGATTACCAAGTCCCTACAAATTTAAATTATAATTCCAAGCCTAGCAGCAGCATCTCTTCCTCGCAGGATAAAACCCCTGATTATGCAAAGAATTTGGAATTGGAGCGCTCATTCATTAAGAAAGCAAAGGAGTTGGGAGCTGTGTATTTGCTGTCAAACGGTCGAATTAGGGCTACAAAGGAATCGTGGTTTTTTAGAAAATTAATTTTGAATTACTTTTATACATTTTTGAGAAGCAATTGCGGAAGAGGGATAACTACCGTTAGTATACCCCACGGGAATCTGCTACAAGTACGCACAACTTACATGGTGTAACCAACTGTAGGTAGTGAGTGATTTCAATTTTATAAAGTGGGTTTGTAATATTATTTTTTCTTTCCTTTTTTATGACTCACAAAAAAGAAAAGCTAGAAAGGGGAATATATTATCGGATAATAGCATACACCACACAGTTTTTGAGTTTCTCTTTTATCTTTTTCTTTCTTGTGAGATACTTTCTTACAACATCTGATTAACTGATGTAAATAGTGGAACTACATTCTTGGATAGTTTTGGTGAATGAAAAGGTGGTATCTTGTCAATTCTGTTATCTGTTATTGTTGTTGTTGTTGTTGTTGTTGTTGTTGTGTGTGTGTGTCAGTGTGTGTGCACGTTGATATAGAAATTTTTGCATTAATAGTGATAAACCGTGAGCGTATCTTCGTATTTGCACTCGGATGCATTGAAGTATACAATCGATGATACAATTGTTTATACTTTTATGTTGTTAAAAGTAATAATTCTAAAAATTGTGTTATTACTTAATGAAGTGTTTAACTTTAATTTTTGTTTGATAATTTAGAAAATAAAAGGTAACAAATATTTGCGCAGGAGTTACAAATATTTTTAAATTTAAATATGAAAAAAATATATATTAAATACACATTATTTTAGAAGGTAGATAAGAATGTAAAATATAAAATGTAAGAATAATTTTTCTAACATTTATATTTTTTTCGTTTTCATTTTTCGAAGTGGGAGCATAAACTCTCTTGTTTCACTAAATGCTAGACCGCATGTTTTAAATACACAATATGCATGCAGATAGAGTGAGAAAAATGGCACGACTCCGTCATAGAACAGCACGGTACGTGTTACTGTTCCATGTCATGACTCGCATGTCGCGTGCTATGATTATCCCTTGACATTTTGGCCACGACATGGCATATAATTACGCGAGTCATGTATAATTAGAACCTTTAGGTAATCAAATGGTGAATCTTGAAAAAACTAACTTAAATTATGAAAAAATAGTTAAACGTGAGAAACGTGACCGGTTATGTTTGAACACGGCACACGAGTCACAGCATGACTCACGTACTGTGACCACTCTTTGACATTTTGGTCACAGCACGGCACGTTTTTTTCACTCTACATGCAGACAATTTTATCAAAAATATGTATACAGACAAAAGGGAAATTACTTTGTTCTGCGTTGTAGCCATTGATTATATAAACTGTCAAGAGTAAAGCTAGGGTATTCTTAAGCTTACGAAGATGTGTAGTGAGCTTAACTCCAAAATATATTATATCAATTTCAAATGACAAATCTAAGGTGTTGAAACCCATCTATTTCACAAGTGATGAATTTACATATAAGTTTTCGAATTATTTTAGTATAAAGTCAAGCCGTCAAAATTAGAAGATTTATAAATTAATTTTAGTGCATTCATTTTTTAACACTTTTTGACCATTTGACTTTATATAAAATTAATTTGAAATTCTAAAATTTTCATAGAGTATGGCTAATATAACATCAGTGTTATTTCAGTCTATACAACACTAACTCCAAAATTTATCAAATCGAATTCAAATAGTGAATCCAAACTATTCAAACCAATCTACTTCATTAATTGTGCGTTTACATGTAAAAATTTATAAGTTTTTGAGTTTATTTGATATCAAGTCAAGTGGTCAAATGTTTGAGTTTTTAAGTTAATTTTAATACATTTATTTTTTAATTTTTTTGCCACTTGATTTGATACTAAAATAACTTGAAAATATAAAAAGTTTGCATGTAAACGCATCACTCATAAAGTAAATTAGTTTGAACGGTTTGGATTCACCATTTGAACTCGATTTAATAGGTTTTGGAGTTTGTATTATATATACTAAAATGACACTGATATTATATTAGCCATACTCAATTTTATATGTAAATTTATCACTTATAAAGTAAATCAATTTTAACGTTTTGAATTTATTGTTTGAAGCTAATGGAATAAGTTTGGAGTTAAGGACACCCTAGTTCTACTCAACTGTCAATATTCTTCTTTAGCCAATTAGCGTAGAGTCTAGATCCTCTGCATTATCTCACTGATTGAATTTGAATCCGGAATATCGGATCAGAATTCGAACCGTCTCGAAGTTGAATATAGTCTTATCAGAATTCGGAGTAAAACTAGCAAGTTCTTTTAAGTTTATTAGATTAATTTTAAATAATAAATTTAAACAATTAAAATCTATCTACATTATGAATGATGTATTTTCATGTAACAAATTTAAAATTTTCAATTAATTTAATATAAAATTAAATTATCAAAATTAGAAAGTTTATAAATTAATTTTAATGCATTTATTTTTTTGAATGTTTTTTATCACTTGACTCTATACAAAATTAATTTAATAATTAAAATTTTCACACAAAGACACATTACTTGTAAAATAGATGAGTTTCAATGGTTTGAACTCGTTGTTTGAAACCAATCCAATAAATTTTAAAATTGAGTTCATAAAGAGGCTTGATAAACTTAAAAATGTTCTGTCTGCTCCAAATTTCGTACCGTCTCCACTAAAATTTTAACTAATTCAGTCCGAATTTAAAATGCACAAAATTAGTATGTATAATTAACTAATCAGATTCAAACCTTAAAAGAAATTATGAATCTCATTGTTAATTATATGCAAGTCCTTTTTAGCAAAGTGATCTGTAGGCATATAGTCAGTGCTGTAGTCATGATTTGAGTTGGTGATGAGCAAAAATTGGATTTGAATTTTTATCTCTAATGCTAATTTGCATTCACTGGACAAATTAGATTTAGGTTATTTTTTTTTTCTCTAAATAGGATTGGATTCAAATCGCCTTTATACGTCCCTTTATGCTTCTGCCTGAGCTGCCTCGTTTTTTATTTTTTATTTTTTTTGTCAAATCGCGCTTTTACTTCTTTGAAATCTCTCTTGCTTTGTTCTTTTTTTCTTCCGACAAATCACAACTAATAAGATACTTTTTTTGAATCATGCTATGCGTACAAATTGGGTTCAGGTTCGAGTTCAGATTATTATCTTTTTTTTTAATCGGACTGCTATGGAATTAGATTACGAATTAAACAGATATAGACAGATGAGAAATTAAAGATAGGTGAACCTTAACTGTTAACCTATAGAGAGGAGAATTTACTCGTGAACTATGTTATCCTGATACTCGTCCTAAGGCTCTGTTATTATAAGATGCGTATCAGATACAGACCGATACATCTCGAATACACCAGCTGGCATATCAGAATACATGGCGCATCTTTAACAGACTGATACGATCACGGACACGCACCAGTCCGCATTCATGCAACATTAGAGAGGTGGTTCCGCCTCTGCATATAGTCATACCAACATCCAAATACAACAAGTACAATATTACTATATTAGTATACTAGTACAAATGTTAAAGCAAACAGACGTTGTGGATAAGACGTGTCCTCGCGGAAGGTGATCTGAACTAAAATAATTAACGAAGAGACGCACCGAAGGCCACAGTTACGTTGTAAACGGAGACGATCGGACCTCAAAGTTCACAGACACGCGTTACGTAAATAATGAGAGCATGCTACGTGTCAATACACGTGTCTATGTTATATCTTTCTCCCAGACCACTATTACTGAAGTCAGGAGTCGTCTCTTCGAATAGAACGAGATAATTCAAACCGTACAAAGAAATCACTTTTTCTTTAAACTTCTCTGTTTTACTCTAACAAATTATGATGAAGATGGCAGCAATGCTTGGAGGGAGGAGCGTTATCACAATCAATGGTGTAATTTCGAGAACATTCTACACGAAGCCTTCTCTGCTTGTTCTCCGTCCGCCGACAGTTAAACCCAGCAGACTCTGTTTTCAAGCCTCTGGCAAGTCCTCACAGGTCTCTAATTCTCTTTTTCTGTTGTTCTTCCTCGTTTACTATTCTCATGCAGTGTACCTTTTTTCAATTATTTTAGTAGAATTTTACAAGAGTTAGTGATCCTGAAGTAATTATTAATTGTATTTCTCACTAGGTGTTCAGGTGTTGTGATAAGTCAGTCATATGCCAAGTTGGATTATTTCTGTTTACCTCTGCACACCTAACACCATTTTTTATTTTTTGAGTAAATTTATTTACCGTCGACTGTTATGCTTAGGGCTTAGTTGGTGATTAATGGAGGTTTGAGCAACCAAGATACAGAGATTAGTAGGGAATGCTACTTTGGGAATAGTGATGGGTGCCCCTAGAAGGAGCGCTGAATCATGTTTGGCTTAATTTTAATTTTGATTAGTATCTTTCTTGTTTAGAGTACTCAAGAGTTTTATTTTTAATGCCAGTGAAGAAAATGCATCTGATTTGATATAAGAAACTGAGAACTCTTTATTATAGGCTCACAATCATGCCAATGATGACAAGGAGATCAAGGACAAGTACAAGGATGCTGTAAACAAAGCCAAAGAAGCAACTACCGAAACCGGCTACAGAGCTAATGAAAAAGCTCACGACATGAAAGAGAAAACTAAAGATGCCACAAGCAATGTAGTTGAGGAGGGGAAGAGGAAAGCTGAGGAAGCCACGGAAAAAACAAAGGAAACAGCCAAGGATGCATACGATAAGACCGGACAAATGACAGAAAAAGGTATGGGCAGAGCGAAGGAGAAGGTCGATGATGCGCAAGAAAGTGCATCTCGTTTCAGTGAGGATGCAAAGCAAAAGGCTGAAGGAGCTATGGACAAGGTTTGTTTTTTCAGATTTTTTTTCCTTTTAATAGGTATTATCCTTTTTAGGTAGTTGCAGTTGGAATTTAAAAAAGAGAAGACTAATGCTCGAGTACATCATATATTGTGAGAAAAAAATTTCAGTAATAAATTTTGACTGTCTGATCACATAATAGTAAGTAGGCAATCTTTAATTTTGCATTTAAGAGTATTTTCTGCTTTTCGGTAAGAAAATATTCACTATAAATAATTAAATATGGATAATAAGAAATTACTTTTTAACTAAATATGTCATTCAATTTGAGGAACACTAATTGTATAGCATAACTATTTGATCAAATAGTATGAACCATCCAACAAAGTTTTTTGTTTTTTTTTTTTTTTTTGAGCAATTTTGTAAGAGTTCTTCTCAATGTTGTTGAAAACAATTTCTTAATATCCATTTTATGAGGGCTTATTAATTAACATAATTTTATAGATTAAAATTTATGTTCTTCTTCAAAGCTTTTATTCCCAAACAAATTAGGATAGACTAGAAATGAAACCCAATCAGAATCAGGACACAAAGTCACCCATCCTAGTACTACTATTACTGCCAATTTGTGAGGGTTTTATTTCCATAAAGATGTGTTTTTAACTAATTATATTTCTACAACAAAAGTTGCCTTGGAGGTAAAAAAAAAAAATTAATTAGTGGATAAGTGTCGACATCCATAGCTGTTATGGTGTTGTGTTACTTGTGTAGTGATGGTATGGAACCTGTCTGATTATGTATGGCAGGTCAGATTGGTTTAAAAGCCCGCTTCCTTGTATGAAGCATGTCTATCTGTAACATTATATTTGATTAACCACCACCTATAGCATCAGGCGGAGTATGGAGTATGGGACTCTGTGGCAACTAATGGGATAGCTAATTTATTATGTGTTCTCTCAACTAGGCAAGGGAAGAGGCATATGAAGAACATGAGAAAACATCTCATGCAGCAGAGAAGGTGAAGGATACGGCAAAGTCAGGGATGGAGAAGACAAAGGATATGGCGAAAGGTGCCACAGAGAAAACCAAGGAGACTGCTGATGCAGCTGCTGAGAAGGCAAAGGAGACGGCCAAAGCTGCGAAGGACAATACTGTTGAAGGTAAAGTTTTGCTATCTCAATTCAGTCGATCATATACAATTTGGTGGATAAAATTGTACTGATGCAGGTTTAATCAAGTGATTTGCTTAATAGTAATATAATTCAACCCCCAATCCTCTTCTCCAAAAAAATAAACAAGAAGAAGAAGTAATCCTAATTCAGATCCCATTGTTTGTTGTGGAAACAGATTTTGAACCCTTCAACATGAAGAGGGTATTTTATTCTTTACTGCATGTATGTTTAATATAACCTTTTGTATATATGAAAGAGCTTTTGTATCTATACTACGAAAAAAATGTTGTTATGAAGGAACTCATCGAAATTCCTAGTGGTGATATTTCAGCCCTGCTTTAGCTACCATTGAGAGAGGCATTCCTAGATCTCTATGAATGGATGTTTACCTTAGTTGCCTTTCAGTGAAATTATTTTAATGGCACCCGCTTTGGAAGAAAATTTTAAAAATTAAATGATATAAGGATGTTATCCTGATTTATCTTATTCTACTGGCATGTGTATGGTGGTTACGTCAAGTTTGACAAGTTGCAATTTCTTTTGAACGGTTTCATAAGCTTTTGATGAGAATTGTGTTTGTTTGATCGATTGGGTCGTTGGTTTAATTTGGTTTTGACATATAATGTAAACTTAATTACGATATGATTTTGGGATGTATTGGGTTTTAGTATATGATCATGGTCATAGTTTAAGTACCTTAATTCGAGTATAATATACAAATTTGATTTGGGTCTAACAGGTACTAAATATGCTGGAGAGAGAGTGGCAGAGGGTACAACCACCATGGGTGAGAAAGTCGTAGAGACAGCAAAAGTTGTAGGTGAGAAGGCTAAGCAAGCAGCACAAAATGTGTGGGAAACGACGAAGGAAGACATAAAAGAGACAGTGGCTGATGGTGAGCAGAAAGATGAGGCAAAGAAGGGGGTGGAGGCTGATGTGAAGGCTGACAGAGGGAAGCTGTTTGATGATGAAGAGAAGGGGAGAGCAAGAAACAAGGATCAGATCTAATAGACCTTGCAGCATGAGTAGGAATATGCGGTGCTGCCTAGTTTGTTCGGCTTGGATTTCAATTGTTGTTTTTCTTAATTTCAGCTGAATATGAAGTTTTCAGATTAAATAAAGTTAATTTTGTAACTTGTATTTAGGTGAGCCTTTTAGTATGGGATTAAGCGGTTCATGTTTGTTGTGTTTAGTCTTTGTTCAAGTCCAAATTAAGGTGTTCCTAACTAATTTAGTCGCTTTTGGGGAGTGGTGGTGAAGATCTTTGAATGCAGATGTCACAGGTACTTGGGAAAATTTGGAACTCCTAAACTGCGGCCCTCAAGGTATACACGTACAAAGGCAAAGGAATATCCTTTTTAGACAGGAGTTTTAAAAAGAGGAAAATATTATTGATTTGGGGATTAATATATTAAGTGGTAGAGAGGTGTAGTCAGGATTTGAAGGAATTCGAATCCTCTGCATTACTGCGAATTAGATCTGCACTAATATTAAAAGGTCTCTATGTTATATGAATTTCAACTATCCGCGAATTAGATCTGCACTAATATTAAAAGGTCTCTATGTTATATGAATTTCAACTATCCGATTTATTTTAAAATTAGTGTGAATTTCAACTATCCGATTTATTTTAAAATTAGTGTGAATTAGATCTGCACTAATATTGAAAGGTTTTCTATGTTATAAGTAAATATTAGATTGGCTTCATTTAAAATTAAACGGTTTAAATTTATTAACTTAAAAGATTTTCAAATTTATTATCTTAAAAGAAGATATTAGATTGGCTTCATTTAAAATTAAAAGGTTTAAATTTATTAACTTAAAAGATTTTCAAATTTATTATCTTAAAAGAAGATATTAGATTGGCTTCATTTAAAATTAAAAGGTTCAAATTTATTAACTTAAAAGATTTTCAAATTTATTAACTTAAAAGATTCATAGATGAGACAGTTTAAATTTGTTAACTTAAAAGATTCATAGATGATTCAAATTTATTAACTTAAAAATTCCTTTTTGAGTTCATGCAGAGGATATGCATTTGATTTGAAACAGGAGTGGACAGAAATTAGATTTGAGTTTGAATAAATCGATTTGAAACAGGAGTGGACAGAAATCAGATTCGAGTTTGAATAAATCGAACAATGGAACTGATGAGATTATTTTAAGAACAATCTCAGAATGGTGCTCTGAGCACAAATCGGGTTCAGGGTTCAGATTCTTTGCAGAACGTATTGTTAGTATTTTTTTTCTTAAATATCAGTACTGTGAGAATTTATTTTATGTACCAGTTATTACTGGGTTTATGGGAAATAAGAAATGAGAGATGACAATGGAGAAATGACAATAGAAAGTGAGATTAGAATGTGTGTTAAAATCTTGATGGGTTCCATGTACAATTGAACTACTCGTTTGTGGCATTACTTATTGACACCATAATAATTCTTCATTTAAGATATCCTGGAGACGAGTCAAAATTAGAGTCATCTTCCGTCTCTGGTTCTGTTAGTGGGCTGCATTGCTGGTACGTTGTCCGCTAACATCCCTTCTGTCTCTGCCTCTACTGCAGATCGTCCTCCACGTATTCCTTTTGCCAATCGGCTATTCATAGTCGCCCCTTCTTATATTTTTGATGATTCAATATTTTTAGTTTTTTCACGGTCTGATTTGCTGTAGAGTCGTGATGGATACAGTAAGATGGGAAGCATGCAGCGACACTTAAAAGAAAAAGAAAAAAGATATGCCTATTCTGTAGCATGTTATTGATGTTATTGGTCTGTAGTTTGAGAATTTGAACTTGTGAGTCAGAATTTAACTTTAGGATGGAGCAATAGTCTCCATTTTTATGTAAGCATATGGATGTTTTGGTTCGCCGAACTAACGGTTGTGATTAAAAAATAAAATTTTAAATTGAATATGAGTTCTTTAATCAATAGTATGTCTTTTTTTATTTTTTTTATCTTTTTGATGTTTTTTATGTGTAGAAAAATAAATTTATTATTTTTCTGATTGGTTCTTATTTCTTTCTATTTTTAAAATTATTTTTAAAAAATAGATTGATTATTTGTTAGTCGTGTCTTTATTTTATTTTATTTTATATCATTTAAAAAATATTATTTATCATTTAATATGTCATTTTGTGTGAGATTTTTTTATAAAATTATGTCAAAAATAAAAATTAAATATGTACATTATTTAATGAAATATGTCATTAAAGAATGTTATTTGTGTGTAGATGTCATTTAATATATCATTTAGTATTGTTATTTGTTATTTAGTTTAATATTTTTTATATAAAAATATATCATCTTGCATGAGATTTTTTTTTCTCTTTTTTCTGTAACAGATACTAGTTCAATTATATATAGGTTAACAAAAAAATTCTAGGCTAATAAAAAAATTAATTTCAAAGTAGAACAATAATTCAATTATATATAGGATAATAAAAAAAATGAAAATTTAGTATCTGCCGTCCCCTGTAGCATACTAACTCCCTCTCTGAGTTGGTAATAGGAAGAATTAATACAAAATTTTGGTGTGATAGATTGACTGGAGAACGTTCTGCCAATTCCTAACCTTTTTAAGATATCATATTTCAGTAATCGAAGTATTTTAAAACAATAGAATTAATTTAAGGTTTAAAAGGAAATTAGTGGGGATTTATCTTGTAGAATGGCTTAATCTGATTGAACAATTCAATTTTTTAGGTTGACAGACAACAATGATACAGTTGTGTGGAGGAGATGCATGGTCCAACAATTCTATGTTTTATTTGAAACCTTGCTATGAATTAGAATCCAATAGTTTATTTTTCTGTGAAATGTTGTTATGAATGGTTAGAATCTAGTGGAGTTAAAACTTCTGAATACAGTACTGTCTGGCAAGCTAAAATATCATTGAAGGTTAAGATTTTCTTGCGGATAGAAAATAAGATAGGACTATACCGACATCGAAAAAAAAAAAAAAAAAAAAGTTTGGACATGCCGACATAGACACGTGTCCTGCCCACTATGAATTCGTATCCCTCAGGTTACCTGACTGAGTAGAATTGAATCGGACGGTCCGAAAATGGATTGGCACGCATCTCAAAAACACAAATAATCCTATCCCTCTATCATTCCGAATCCCGACTGGCTGAGAGTAAATCTGAACCGTCCATTTCAATTGTCTTGAATCAAGTACCTGGGAGGATATAGATCCGCCCACTATTACTTAAGTCGGAAATCGCCTCTTCGAATAGAACAGATAATTCAAACCGTACAACGGAAGCAGTCTCTCTTTATATTTGTCTTTGTTTTAGTCGCACAAATGATGAACATGACTGCAATGCTTGGAGGAAGGAGCGTTATGCCAAGCAATGGTGTAACTTCTAGAGCATTCTACACGAAGCCTTCTCTGCTTGCTCTCCGTCCGCCAACCGTTAAACCTAGCAATCTCTGTTTTAAAGCTTCTAGCAAGTCACAGGTTTTTTTTTTTCTTTTGTTTTTCCTCGTTTACTATTTTTATGGGTGGCGTTTGATTGAGGCCTAAAGATTTGGAGGCCCAACTTGCTTAACTTGCATATTCTGACTTAAGCCGACATAAGTTAATTCATGTTTTGTTACGATTTATATTTTAATTAAGATTTTATTTTTGTTTGTAATACGATAATTATTTAATTTAAGGGGTAAAACTATCTTCTCCGGTTCTATTTCTAGAGGTAAAAATTTATTAAAAGGTGCAAACATTTTTTTTTTTGAATAAAAAGTGGCATGGCCACCAGTTTCATTAGAAACTAATTAAGCAAGTTTACAAGATAGCCCTAAGGCATTGTTTCTGCATACAAAATCAACAAAATAAATCACTTTAGATGAGAAGCATCTAAGTGATATCTACATAGCATAAGGGAGAGTACTGTAATAAAGTTCATTCTACAAAGTAGCTAAACATAGAGAATATAGCTAAAGTAAGATATAGAAGCAGGTCAAAGATGCAAACTAAAATAAATAAAAATCAATTCAATATATATAAAGAAATGAAGTTAAAACTTGATTGTCTACATGTTAGTCTCTCCCTAATTAATGTTATGCATTAGCGATAGAAATTGAAAAAAGTAAAAAAATTATTAATTAAGATAGAATATCATTTTACAATTATTTTGTAAATTAAGTATATTTTTGTAATATTTTATGTCCATAAGCATATTAGTATCATACCAATACATTGCAATGAGAACATATTATTAATAGAACCAAAAAAATTAATACAAAATAATATACTTTCATAAAAAGAAATTAGGCTAAATAACAAATAAAATAACGTTTGTTAAATAACATATTAAATGATATATATATTTTTAATTTTTTTGACATATTTTCATAAAATATTCTCATACAAATGCCATATTAAATGACATATAATATTTTTTTAATGATATAAAAAATAGAAAGAAATGAAGACATGACCAATCACTTATTAATTAAAAAATTTCTTAAATGACATTTAAAAATGAAAACCAATCAAAAAGATAATACAATATGCATGTGGCGAGTATATGTCTAATAAATTTGGACTTCTACACGTAAAGAAAACACCAAAAGATGCATGGAATCAAAAAAGGACATTATTTGATTAGAGAGTTGATATTCAATCTAAAATTTTATCTTTTAATCATAGTTGTTGGCTCTACGTTCTTAATATAAGAATGGAGGTAGAGATATATTTAATGAGTTAAATTGTTTAATTAGGTAATTTGAGATCATTTAGCATTTTTTTATATTGTTTTTGTTTGAATCAATCTTAGGGTAAGCCACAAGCATGGACTAAACGTTAAACCACCTGGATTGATGGTTTAACTTTTTATATATTAGACCGGTCTAAAGATCAATTTATGTCATCTTAGTCTGGCTCAATTAAATCACCTTTGATAGCTTAACTAACGCCTAAACTCTTTATTCCATAGTTTAGGCCTCAGCCAAACATGACCGTAGCGTACCGTAGTTATATTAGTATAATTTTACTAGAGTTAGTGATCGTGAAGTGATTTGTGATATGCCAGCCATCTACCAAGATGGATTATTTCTGTTTACCTCTGGATCGTCTAACATTATTTTTAATTTTATCTATTTACTTATTTACGGTTGTGCTCATGGCTTGGTGATGAATGGAGATTTGAGCAACCAAAATATAAGAATAATATCAAATGCTACGTTTGGGAATAATGCTGCATGGGGATTCAAATGACAAGACTTTATTGCCCTTAGAATTAAGGGGCGCTGAATCATGTCAGGGAACAAAATGCATCTGATTTGATATAACAAACTGATAACTCTTTATTATAGGCTCAGGATGCATATGATAAGGCCGGGAAAATGACAGAAGAAGGCATGGACGTAGCAAAGGAGAAGGCCGATGAGGCACAAGGAAGTGCAGCTCGCTTCAGTGAGGATGCAAAGCAAAATACAAAAGGAGCTATGGACAAGGTTTTTTTATTTTCAAATTTTATTTTCTTCCTATTGATAGGTATGCCTTTCTAGGTTAGTCGTCATTGGAGAATACAAAGAGGAGTAAGGCTTGAGTACATATTTAATGAGAAAAAAAAATCAGTGAGGATGCATTACTGTCTGATCACATAAGAGCAAGTAGGCAATCTTTAATTTTGCTTTTAAGAGTATTTCCTACTTTTCGGTAAGAAAATATTCACTACAAATATGGATAATAAGAAAATTTCTTTTAATTCTTGTCATTCAATTTTAGGAACACTAATAATATAGCATTAACCATCTCATAAAATAATATGAACCATCCAACAAAGACTTGGTGTATTCGAGCAATTTTGTAAAAGTTCTTCTCAATGTTATTGAAAATGGTTTCTTAATTTCCATTTTACAAGGGCTTTTTTTTTTTTTTTTTTTTGAGAAAGTGGAAAAATTCACCAATTTCATTAGAAACCAGAGTGTTCAAATGTTTTCAAGCTCTAAACATCTAGAGCCAAAAGACATATACAAAATATCTGGATATAATCAGGAAACAAAGAAAAAAAACATTACAACAAATTTTCAACTAAAGCAACTAAAACAATCAAAAACTTCACATTACAAAGCAACAACCACATGAAGGCATCTAAGCTATATAACATGGGCTGTACCAAGCATACGGGTTATATCTTCTTGTATCGGTGGGGTGGTTTTCCCATCCTCTTCCTCGACCCCTATCGCTGACAAGGTCAGCTCGTCCTCTAACATGAGAGGGTGCAATTCCTGAGTAAGCAAGTTGTTAGTATCTAAAGACAAAATTAGAGATAAGTGAAGAGTATAACTATTATTGAGAGTGTTACACCAAAAGCTGGTAAGAGAAATGATTTTTGAATCTACTGATTTCAGTGAAAGAATACATGTGTTTTGAAAATTTACAAGGGCTTTTTAATTTATGTGATTTTTAGATTAAAGATTATGAAAAAAAAAAATTAATTAAATTTCCTACAACAATAATTACCTTGGATGTAAAGAGAATATTTAATTAGTGGATAAAGTGTTGACATCCATAGCTGTTTTGGTGTTGTGTGGTGATGGTAAGGAACCTGTCTGATTATGTATGGCAGTTCAGATTAGTAAGAGCCGACTACTTGGATGAAGCGTATTGATCTGTACCATGAGATCGAGAAATCACCACCTATAGCACTAGGCAGAGGATAGGACTCTGTGGCAAGTTGGTAACTAATGAAATTGCTGACTTTTTAACAAGGCAAGTCAAGAGACATCTAATGCAGCACAGAAGGTGATGGATACGGCTAAGTCAGGGATGGAGAAGACGGAGGATATGGCAAAAGATGCCACAGAGAAAACCACGGAGGCTGCTGTTACAGCTGCTGAGAAGGTCGAAGCTGCGAAGGACTATACTGTTGAAGGTAAAGTTTTGCTATCTCGATTTAGGATTTTTTTTTTTTTAAAAGTAAAACTACTTTAAATTATTCTAATGGAATTTGGAGGGAGAAACAAAAAAAGAAAAACCCAACTGCCTTTTTTTTTTTTTTTTTTTTTAATACCTGGCAGATGCTGCCGGATGAAAATTTTCATTAACCAAAGTTTTGTACAGCATACATGTTTCATTTTCTTGCAAATATGACTAGCCTATAAAACTTCTTAAACGATTCCAGCTCTGAACTTAACAGCACCTGAGCCACATATTCCCATCTTGCTCTATGAAGCTAATTAAAAACAAATTTAAAACCCAACTGCTTTGTGAAGCTGTTTTTCTAATCCAACTAGCTTTGTGCTTGTTTCGTTAAAATCAAAAAATTAGTTCTATTTAAAAAAAATATCTTGATTTAGTTGATTATAAACAATTTGGTGGATAAAATTGTACTGATGCAAGTTTAATCAAGTGATTTGCTCAATAGTAATGCTAATTTGACCACCAATACTCTTCTAAAAAAAAAAAGTAATTCTAATTCAGATCCCATTGTTTGTTATGGAAACATATTTTGAATTTGTATAGGTGCAACAACCGCGGGGGAGAAAGTTGTAGAGACTGCAAAAAATATAGGAGAGAAGGCCGAGAAAGCAGCACAGAATGTGTGGGAAGCGACAGAGAAAGCAGCACACGACATAACAGAGACGGTGGCTGGTGGTGAGTAGAAAGATGAGGCAAAGTAGGGAGTGTGTGGTGCTACTTGTGATGTTCGGCTTTGGATTTTATTATTTGTTTTTCTTAATTTCAGCTGAGCATGAACTTATTTTCAGATTGAATAAAGTTAATTTTGTAACTTAATAGTATTGTTCTGCCTTTCAGCATGGGATTGCATGGTTACATACAAAAGATTATCAGCCAGGTTATTTAAAACGGGATACGAAATGAATCCAAATAGTGCTCAAGAATTTTGACAATGCCATCCTAAAACATAATTGAATTTTTGTCAAAATTCAAGGTTAATATAAAATAAGAGCATGAGCCTTGTTGTTTCTCAAAAAATAAATTGAATCCGATGAAAGTGAATCAACAACAATCACAATCGAAGAATGTAAAGCGTGAATTGATAGTAACATCAAAACTGAGAAGTATTGAACGCATTTTTGTTCTTTGTTTACCGAAAATTAATTACAGTAGTTTGTGGTAGATTGGTTAATTGTTTGATTATGCAAAGGTCAAGTAGTCAATTGATGAACTGTACGTTGAAATCATGGAGTCAATTATTTGATTGCTCAATTAGTCAATTATTTAATTTAACGATGCTTTAGTTACAGTTGGTAATTTTCTTGATTCAAGTAAGGGTCAGGCAGAAACTATATTTAGATTTTTAACAGTATGCAGTAATGCAACCACATCAATCGACACATATTTTTACATCTGTACGTAGGTTACTGACCAGAAATCTAGCTAAACTAGGCCTGGTTACTAGAGCCCGCTAAAGGCCTCTTCCGGTTGGGTCCAGCCCAATAAGTACTAATCTAGTATTTCAGTATACTACTAGCTCGTTTACTGGAAACTTTTTAAATGTAGATAGACGAGATAATCTCACCCAGACATCCGCTAAGTCCCTATTCTCTGAGGTAACAGAATATTTAAATTTATATCTGTACCGTTCCAGGCTTCCAGCCCAGGTGAAATGTACAGATCCCTTTAATATTCGTGCCAAATCAGATCGAACGGTCCGTATTTAAACTTAAAGTTTCTGTTACCTGAGGGTATCTGAATTCCTCATCCGCGTGCTGTCGATATGGCGATATCTCACTTTCCTTCCGTTTCGATTCACAAGAATTCACAAGAGCTACACAGTCTAAAGAGTAAATTCTTTCTGGAACTGAAATGGCAATGGAAGCTTATACCGGGATGGCTCTTCAACAAAAGCTTTTTCTCTCGGGACGACCTCTCTGTACCACGCCTCCATCTAGAAGCTACCGTAAGTGATCTGTCTGCGCTCTATGAGTCTCTAAAATTTGTCTTCTCCTTTTATCTATTTCTATTTCTTTTAGGTCAATCATTTCCTAGCAAGTGTGTTGTTATAGCGAGAAATTTACGAGCTTCTGAAGAGGCCATGCAAATTAGGAGGTACGTCAAGTACTCAAACCGTGAATTTTTCATGTGCTTTCGGTCTTAGTTTATTTCCTTTAAGTTAGTTTTATGTGTACCGCTGTTAGGTCGAGAGAAAAGCGGTCAGCGAAATCAAAAAGAAAAAGGTTGTCACTGAGGCAGGGCCAAGTATCACCACCACTTATTGTACCAGAAAACATCCCCCGGCCTCCTTACGTAGGTATGAAACATGTGCCAGAGATTTCTAGTGAAATACAAGTGCACGACTCCAAGGGGATTGCTCGTATGCAGGATTCTTGCCGATTGGCTGCACAGGTTTTGGAGCATGCTGGTACGTTAGTTAAGGTAACATATTACCATCTTGAATTTAATTTACATATTTATAACAATTTATCATATTGCCATCTTGATGTGCATTCCCTGAAAATTTGATGTGCTGTGCAATCCAACTGAAAATCAAGTCCAAAGTGGTATGCACAATTAGCTCTGATTAGCCCCAGTGGTCAAATTGACTGCCAGGTGACCCTGAATTGTCAAACCCAAGCTACAGGTATCTTACAAGCTGAGAAATAAAAAACCAACAAGAGCTTGGTCAAATCAGTGCCTGTGATAAAATATCTATCCACAGAAATTAAGATACACATTTGGTCCTTAGAAAGTATTACTATTTCTGAATTATGTCCCTTAACATCCAGTGGAAACCAATTTTTATTGTTTTTGTATGCACATCTTTCAATAAAAATGGACAAGTACTCAAGTAGTAGTATCTTCATTTACACATTGGAGAATAGTCAGGGAGTGGGATTTTTTTTTTTCAAGTGTCAAGCACTATTGCCAACAAGGATTGCAATTTTTAAACTATAATGAAGATAGGGACAAAATGGTACACATGACAATTCAAGGAACAGAAACTAGGAAGTTTGAAATCTTGGACACCAGAGCAGGAAATGGGGTAATGTAAGGACCTTATGTGTAGTTAAACTTCTAGTAAATAATTTGTTTTGGTGACTGCAGTACTTATGCCGTGATTTCCTGCTTATTACTAGCCTTTGTTTTTCCCGATTAGGTTAATTAAGTGCCACATTCACCATTAGAATAAGAAATCTAATAATGAATTAGCGTTGGGAAAGAGCTAACCGAGGATTTGATAAACAACTTTTCTATGCACTGGACTGTAATTATTTTTATTTGTTTGCTTATTTTGTTCAGCCGGGTGTAACCACTGATGAAATTGACAAAGCAGTACATGAGATGATAATAAATGCAGGTGCATATCCTTCTCCTCTTGGGTATGGAGACTTTCCAAAAAGTGTTTGCACATCAGTAAATGAGTGCATGTGCCATGGGATACCTGATTCTCGACCCCTTAAGGTTTGTCCGGAAGATATATTTTCTTCTGGCGTTTCTATTGTGCATTCCTAATAGTGTTATATGCAAAGCATAAAGCAGACATTGAAAATGGGGTAGTACCCCTAGATATAAGATGAATTGGTAATGAAGTTTTTTTAATTGATAAATGAACTCCTGGGCAATTTGTTTATCCTTTGGTGTACTTGACTTCGCCTTAACAGAATACAGTTCAACAGGTTTTTGTTAGCTTGTTACTTGCATGGAAGTCCACATCTTTAGTCAGTACAGAAGATGAATTTGCTTTCTTTCTCTGGTTTTCTTACTATGGTCTTTAATTTTCTTATGCAGGATGGAGACATTATTAACATCGACGTGACTGTCTATCTTAATGTACGCTGTGCACTGTTACCTTTATTATTTTAAAATTTATTTTGGTTATTATGAAGGTGCTATCAAATATTTTATTTGCTACAGGGCTACCATGGAGATACGTCAAAAACATTCTTTTGTGGAGATGTTGATGAATCTGCTCAGCAGCTTGTTAGGGTACTAATTTGCAATACATTTTAGATATAACTCATGGATATGGCATTTCTAAGGACGGACAAAAGTTCAAGTATTTACTTGAGCGGTTGGACGTATTATTGCTGTGCATAAAGGCTAACTTAACTTTTTCAAGGTCAGGTAACAGAAGAATGTATGATGAAGGCCATATCAATATGCAAAGCTGGTGCTAGTTACAAGACTATTGGTCAAACAATTAGGTTTATTTCAAGAAAAGAAGTCTTATCTCTTTCCTTATAGAGTTAAATATGCATAAGGTCCATGGAGTGAATGTGTTTCCCTGTTGATCCATATTGACTTCAACGGTTCTGATGTTCAAATCAAATAAATTGCTCAAAAATTTATTTCATCCGAGGAAACATGGAAAAATTGGGACAAAGAGTTAATGAGTATATATCATTTGTTAATTTAGCATTTTGCCTTCATCTTGAGGGGAGAGTAGCATGGAACCATAATGATACAAAGGGGTCCAAATGGGGTGTGAAATAGGATCAAAATGTTACAAACAGCGATCCTGAAGGACCAATGGGTACTTTTTAACTCAATATACCAAGTAAGAAATGGATGATACTCTGAACTGTTTGGGCAATGTACTCGTATTCTATGATTGCAGCCCTATTCTTAATTATTGTACTAAATTCATTAATGTTTTTTTTTTTTTTTTTTTTTTTTTTTTTTTTTTTTTTTTCTTTTTTTTTTTCTTTTCATTTGGCACAGTGAATATGCTGAGAAGCATGATTTTCAAGTAGTGGAGATATTTGTGGGGCACGGTGTGGGGAGGATATTCCACTCTGAACCACTCATATATCATCAACGTGAGTATTGATACTGTTTTTGACACCATAACTTCAATCTTTTTGCACTTTTAGTTGAAGAGGTAATTGCTAGCTTGTTGCTGGTTTGGTTAAATTTTTTGGAGCTGACGGTTTATGTACTTGAATCAGGTAATGATAGACCAGGACGTATGGTCGAAAATCAAACATTTACTATTGGTATGTATATTTGAATTCCATCTTTATAACTAGAATCTAATATATTTTCACCTTCCAAATAGCACCCAGTAGTCAGAACATGTGGAAAAAAGAATTGTGTTCCTTTTTTTGAGGCATGTCATGCTGAATGAGTGTGGACTCTATTTTCTAGGGCCCAAATTGAATTAAAACGAGGGCAAGGTAGTTTTGATTTAGTTTCAAGTTTGAATAAACCAGCTAAATGGATATTATGATTGAGTTAATATGAAATGGCCAGCAGTAATCCAGTCATGTTTTGTTAAATGCTCTAGTCTCAATGACAGGGCCTTTTCTGCTTTTACCTGTGTACTAAAAATAATATCTCATGATGTGTGACATGTTTCTTGCAAAACTGATCAGTTGTTGGATACGAGTTGCAAAGGATGTCTACCGACCTTAATTTCTGTATCAAATAAATAAACATCAAATGGAATCTCCAACGAACTAGAAAATCTTCACTTGCAAGTGAAATATTGGCAAACGCTATAGATTTCTAAAGGACTCTCATTGGGCTAATGGAGTGGTATAGTATTTCAAACAGAAAGCTCACTAACTAGACCAAAGGAGATCGCTGAAAAAAATGATCCTTGGGTTTGGATGCCTGTTTTGCCTGACAAAACCATTTCTCTTTTCATAGCGAAGTGCAAAAATATTTTGCATTGGTAACAATGGATGTTTAATTTTTTGTAGAGCCTATTTTAACAACAGGAAGAACAAATCATGTAATGTGGGATGATGGATGGACAGCTCTGACAGCTGATGGCAGCCTCGCTGCTCAATTTGAGCATACTATTTTGATGACCAAGTCAGGTGCTGAGATACTCACCAAATGCTAGTGTAACTTTAGCACAATTTTAGGGTTCATTGCGAAATGTTATTGTAATTTTTTGGATGTGAGTTTATGTACATGGTCCAATACCATTTTTTTTTTAAGCTAACGCTTTATTGTGTAACAGAATTTATAAATTTGCATGCAAGTCTGGTACTGGTATCTTATTTGTGTTCGGTGAGATTTGAAATAACCCTACCCGCAGAAATCACGCGCTAAAGTTAATTTTGCTCGGTTCTTGAAAGAATGATTGATGAACCCACAAAAAACTGCTCTTATTGCTGTGATTTACCAGTACGTGCATATTTTTTTTTCTTTTAATTTCTTGGTTGAGAAAAAGTATGACGTTTTGAATTTTTCAAAAAAAAAAAAAAAAACAAAGCTGAAAATTTGAGTTGTGGAATTTTTTGCCTATTTCTTGTGAAAGAGGGAGCAAAACTGAAATTTGAAGTTTGTTTTCAGAAATTGGCTTTCTCAGAAAGATAAAAGGCTAGCTTCTTACTTCGGACCAGGAAAATTTGAGCTGTGTTTACCCGTAAATATAAAAAGATAGAAGACCAGTTTCTCGGAAATTGGCCTTCGGACCAAGAAAAACAGCAAAGGTACGAGAATTCCGCCTTTTTTTCTAGTAAAAGTTGGACCATCAGAGTCCGTTCTTTCAAGATCCCGGATTCGTGAAATTCCTACCAAAAACCCCAAAGACCGATTCCAAGATCCATAAACGTCAGTTTGCATTGGCAATTGGCATTCTTGCAAGATCCACCTAAAATTCCTGGAGTCTATTTTTTTTGTCGTGCGATTGTATTTTAATTTAGAATAGGTAAATATATTCGAGTGAGCTTGATGAATGGGATAAAATATATTCAATTGACTTTAAACTATAAATTTAATCTACTTCACAAGTGATTGGTGCACATACAAAATTTTAACATCTATTTAGTATAAAATCAAGTAGTCAACAAATAATGACAAATAGATATTTTAAAATAACTTTATAAATCGTCATTTAAAGCTTTGCAGTTAAGCACAACAAGTTATTTTAGTAAGCCTAGCACTTGCTAGCCTCATTCAATCTATAATCTATTCAGCTAAATGTTATTTAGTTAACAAAATCATCATAGCAATTATTATTTAAAAATGAGACTGTACAAATGACAATAAAAAAAGAAAATCTGCCAGAATAATAACAATAAAATATCAAAAATTCATTGCATCAAAGCATTAAATTAAAATAGTAAGGAGCAATTAATAGTTGAATAACTTAGTGACGAGGACCAACCTAAGTCGGACTTGGATTCGAATTCAGACTCGTTTTAAGAAGCGTGCAGCTGCTATTAAAGAGGATCAAGTTTTGAGGATTGACCAACTACATTTTCTAGAAATATTAATGGTTGTGTACATTTTCTAGATATCTCTTAATATTTGTTTACATTTTCTAAATTTACATTTGGGTAAATTTCGCTGTAGGTCACTAAACTTTGTTATTTGTCACGAATTGGTCACTCAAGTTTGATTTGTCCATTTTGAGTCACTCAACTTTGTTATTTGTCCCAATCAAATCTCTTTATTTTTTCCATCCAAAATTTTAATGGAATATTCCTATTCCATCCAAAAAATTAACGGAATATACTTATTTCATCCAAAATATTAACGGAATGAGCATATTCCATCCAAAATGCTAACAAAATTAGCATATTCCGTTAAAATTTTGGATGAAAAAATTAGGACTTAATTGGGACAAATAATAAAGTTTAGTGACTCAAAAGGGACAAATCAAACTTGAGTGACCAATTCGTGACAAATAACAAAGTTTAGTGACCTACAGCGAAATTTACTCTTTACATTCTATAAATTTACATTTCCTAAGTTATCATTTATGTTTTGTTTATTTCTAAGTTACCAAATCAATCCCTCTTTATGGCTATAAAAGGAGACCATTTGTAAGAGAAAAATCACTTTTGATCAATATATTTCTTCTTGAGAAAGTTTTTACTCGCCCTTTTCCTACTTAGCATTTCTTGTTTCTATTCCACTAAACTGAGTTCGAGACCCGTCACTAGCGAAGTCAAGATCCGAGACCGAGATTGCATCACTCAGCTGGTAGCAGACACAAATCCTTTGTTGTGAAATCTTTAATTTTTTAACCTTGGACCAAAACGACACTTTCCCTTCATTCAGGGAAGGATACAAAATTAAATCTGAAAAATTCCCACTGCATTGTCTCATATATACAAACTCTAATATATTTATTCTTAATTAAAAAATAGTTTTATTTTGGGAAAAGACTTTGAAATAACAAAATATTTAAATGAATGTCTCTAACGGAATTAAAACATAATTTACAGAAAATGGAAAGTACACATCAATACGGAAATTATCAGAGAGCACATCGCTCTGAACTATGAAGAGCTATCTACGGTCGGATTCATTATCAATACGGAAATTTTCGACGTCTATGGCTCTATATGTCGCTGGAGTTAGAGAAAACGATAGATGAAAGGGAGTTCTTTAGGGAGCATCATTAATTCATTTGGGTAAAGTGATCTAAAACAGGCTAAACAGCCGAAAAGCTCTTGAAAAAACATGTAGTTGTTTAAATGTTGTGTAAGCAAATTAAGTTTGGATGCATCAGCGGTGTGGCTTTATCTGAATATATATAGAGTGAAGAGGATTAAATTGTATTATTGGTTTTGTGTTTTAACTATATTCTTATATTTATATTTTTGTTTTTAAAATTTAAACAATTGAACAGCACAAAAATATATTGAGCTATATAACATGCTCCACTAAGTCATCAATTAAGAGAATACAAGCACTCTATAGTATCAGAAATTACAAATTTGAGTTGAAATAGCGAAATTTGTTTTAGTAATCAAATTTATTGCAAGAGGCAAGCGGTGGAGAGAAGGCAGAAATGGTGGAGAGAGGCTAAGAGGAGACGGTGAATACGACAGAGAGGCAAAAAACGTCGCGGAGAGGCTCGCATAGCAACCGTCAGGTTGGTTCAAAGTTTGGAGAGGAGTGTGGAGCATAAGGGTTCAAAAATTATAAGTTGAAATATGAAAACCTAGTTAGGCGTATCCCTCCCATATCTCGCTAAAATTGCTGTATTCCCAAAATTCAACGCGTATCACGGACTGTATCTGCAGTTTAGAGATACGCCACATCACCCGATATGTCACCTAGCGTATCGGATATGTATCATGACCGTATTGGACGTGTATCGGTATCCGATATGGGTACGGTGCCTAAACCAAAGTATCAGAGTAACATAGAGTAGAAGTATTTTCATATTCGAATCCATTACAAATTGTCTTTATCCGTCCTCTACTTTTACCTGCTGCAAATTATCTTATCCATATCCTACTCTTACTCGTTATGATTGTCAAATAATGAAATAGTAGCGGGTAAAGAACAAGAAATACTAATATAATATTTTTTATTATTTATTAAATAAAATATTAAAACATATACATTCATTTCAAATATGCACAATACTTTATTTCAAAAAATTAATTAATCATGCAAAGCACAAGTAAACTAATTACTATTTTTGACGCTATCAATATATAAAATATATATTTTTTATAATTATCCGATCGAATAACGGATATGAAATAGACTTTTTTTATAATTATCCGATCAGATAACGGATATAAAATATACTTTATCCGTATCCTTATCATTTTTGATAACGAAAGAAATTCTTATCCGTATTTGTAAAAAAAAAATATTTATACTCATCTTGTTGATACGATACTAATCAAATAAACAAATGAAACTATGCCATTGACATTCCAACCTCCAGCCTACAGACCCGAATTTTTTTTATAAACCATAATTAATAAATGAAAAATTACGGAATCAACATGATTGCTTTTTTTTTTGAAAAACCATCAGGACCGAATGGCTCATTCAGTCTCCAAAATTGCCTTTTTCCCAGACCGAATGGATCATTCGGTCTATTTTTTTTAGTTTTTCGCATGAGATCGTGTGGTCGTTTGTGCAAGATGACTTTTCTAGAGACCCAATGGACCATTCAATCTCCATGTATATATACTAGTAATCGTGCTCATGCATAGCAACGGAAGCAAATTATGTAGTATAAAATATTAAGCTCCTTAATAAGGAGGAGAGATAATTTAAATCAAATTTGTAGAGAAAAATAGTTAAATACTATATTTATCTACAAGGTAACACATGTGAACTCTAGTGTAGTGGTAAGAATTTTGGCACCAACAGAACCCAACTGGGTTCGAATCCCACCTTCAGGTGTAAAAAAAAAAAAAAGGATGCGCGGTGCACATGCTCAATCGTTCAGAGGAGTGGTCTATGGGCACTATGATCATATGTGGCGCGACCAATGCATACTTAAGTGTTGAAGCTCATAATTTGGAAAATTCATCTATGTGTGATCTGAAAATTCAACGGCTGAGCATCATTCAGAAAAAAAAAAACAGTAAATCAGAACCCTTGCAGGATCTAGACATTAAGTTCTTTAATAAAGCGGAGAGATATATATTTTTTTATAAATATTTGAACCGTGTAAAAATTTACCTATTTACGTCCATGTATATTTTTTTAACTTTTTGTCATTTTATTGATTTTGGTAAGGATTTATTATTTTATTAATAATAATTCAATTTAATAATTTTGACAATGCTTTGTAAAAATAGAAAAAATATATAAAAGTTAGTCTTATAAATTAGTTGCTTATCAAATTTCATTCAATTTAAAAATGAACACGGCACCAGCTGGTATGTAAAGTCCTCTTAAACCCTAAAAAAAAAAAATAGAGATCTGGGGTAAAAAATTATGGAGATCGGATGCACCGTTCGATTCGGGGAGAATTGGAGAAAAAGTAGATCTTTTGTGGCCGAAATTGCCAAGAAGTGCAAAAATGAAAAAAAAAAATGGTGAGACCAAATGGCTCATTCGATCTGGGAGAAAGATAATTCTGGAGACTGAATGGACCATTCGATCCTTATGATTTTTCAAAAAGAAAAAAAAAAGCAATCATATTGATATCATGATAGACCCAAATTATGTACATATTCCATATGATTTTTATCACGAAATGACATCAAATATCTTGTATTTTAAATATAAAGTGAATAGAATATACCTAGGATCAAGTTACTACGTTTGTTTGGTTTTAATTTGCACAAAATGAAGAAAAATGAAGAAAATCGAAGAAAAATGCTCAGTGCGGACGCACAATTTACGATACGGCTGCACTAAGTACTTAGATGAATTTCTGGATGCGCGTCAATTTTAAAAAGATATAATAAGCTATTCGTCAAAATCCGTGCAGACACATGGATTCCAATGTGGCCGAAATCTGGACGCACAAGCAAAACTAAGCCCAGTGTGGACGCAGTGTAGCATCAATACAGGTGGTCTGGCCGCACTGTAGCAGAACGCATAACTGGAGCCTGAACTTAAAATAGCCATAACTTTTGACTCGTAAATCCGTTTTGGGCATACGACCACTTTTTGGAAAGCTAGCAAGAAAATATACAACATGAGAAACTAAAAAAGAAAATTTGGAGTCAGTCAGACGCACTAAACTCGCAGACAACTAAAAATACACGGTTTCTATTTTTAGCACACCAAAGACGTGTTTGTTGGGGTTTCACGGTGCTAACCGACCGGAACCCGTTTAGGCTTCAGGTGCGGAATGACCGTAGAACAAAAATTTCTACGGCCAACTTAAGCTCAGGATTAAACGGGGTATGTCAGGAAACTTTCTAAAGCGGTCCATCTTCAGTATTCGTTTGACATCAAAACCCAATTTAATCCTTTTACATATCTACTCCATGATTGATTTCTAAAACTTTAATCTACTTACCAATTAAATAGATTAATATAACATATTTATACCTTATTTCCAAATCACAGTTGGAATGAAGACCGAGCAAGAAGAGCAACATCGAGAATGACTCGTCTCGGAGCATCAGACGTCTGATGCCTCTATCGGTTATCCACCAGGACTAACTAGAGAGTGGTTTATTTCTTTTGCCAGAAATACTATAAACTGCGGAATTCTACAAAAATACTATTCATGGGGAAAAGACGAAAACCTGTAAACACAAATTTTCGGTTACTCAATTTTATCAATTAGCAAAACTGACATACAGCGAAATTCGATAAAACACTATTTATCCATCCCATAAATATACTCCACAACAACCCGCAAGATTATACGTCAACTACATATAACTTTCTTTTCTCAACCAAAACACTATTTAGGAGAGAAACTGAGAAAGAGAGAAAAATCGATTCGATTCTGCACGAAACAATACAAGTGAATTAGTGGTTTTTCTCTCTACATGCACCCCTCTATTTATAGGCTTTTGAGAAGATTCGTAAAAGACTGAAATACCCCTCAACATATGCCTATTTACAAGATATGTCATTGAATGGATAAGAATGACATGTCATGTGGATAAGATCGATGACGTGTCATCTGGATATGATCGATGACGTGTCATGCGGATAGGGACAAATCTGAAAAGACCCGAATGCCTTCGGCCCGAATACAAATAATATTCATATAATTATTCTGAACAATTATATATATTTTTTGCTGTTGTTTGTTTCGGTATCTATGACGTGTCATCTGGATATGATCGATGACATGTTATGCGGATAAGGACGAATCTGAAAATACCTGAATGCCCTTGGCCCGAATACAAATAATATTCGTATAATTATTCTGAACAATTATATTTCTTGCGGTTGTTTGTTTCAGTAATTTATACAACGTGTCCAACACATTTATAAATTAATCGGTTAACTTTTACACCACGTGTCACACACGTTTATAAATTAACCAATATTTTTGCTTGTTATTTTTACATAACATTTATAATTTAATTATAACACGTATAATTAATTATAACCATCTTACTATTGATCATAACCAATTTATAATCAATCACAATAAGATTTTTCGATTAACTCCTATATGGTGTGACCCAATAAGATCTGTGTTATGTTGGTAAATAGAGTTAAAACTGTTTTAACTTCTATAATCATGAGCGGTATCTGGAAATATACATCATGACCATCCAATTATACAGATAATGCTGTACTGTACAATATCATGATCCAGTAAAAAATTTACTTGTGTCTGTTCTTCTGTCTCATAGCTATCAGATTAGTTTCAAGGTAGATGTGTGTCATCCTTGCTAACTGAATATTTTCTTGATCCTGAGCAGATTATCAAATATAATTACTCTTGTAATTATACCACTAGCAGATAATCTTACTCTATTAAGGGGCCCAGTGATGTTATAGCTCGTATAAAATACGAGGGACAAATAGTATTTTTGGTATACTATCACTTTCTCAGCGAAGCTATACATATGGGAATGCTACCGTTATGACTGTTTTTTACGGACAGTGTTAGATAACAATCACACATACATATTTCTCAGTGGGAATGATAAATACCTCATACTGTAGAACGTGACACTGAATGAAAACATAAATGACACGAACACAATTCTATTTAATGTTTCGTTCGGGGTCTGTCAAATAACGTGTTCCTAGAACATGTATCTATGTGATTAAAATGACATCTCGTGTCAGGTGATTTGTAAAACTTAGCCATCTTTTAATGCACATACTAACCTTATAGCGGTAATTAGTGTTCCTGCTAATTACCTTGGTCAGTGACTTTTAAGAGTATATATCATCTATATTATAGAGTTTCACAATTTCATTCATGAACTCGAAATGATCCATAAATTCAATAATACTCAAGGCAACAAAATGATATATATAAATAAACATTCAATTCATGAACAAAGTTTTATGATAATTTATCGTATTATTGACTTCTAGATTATTACAAACTAACAATGTTTTGATAGCCAAATGTGGATAAGGCAATCCTGGGAAACAATCCAAATATAGCACTCACTAACTCCACTTCCTAGCCTCTTAATTGGGCATGGTCCTTAGCTATAAAAGAGGAGGTTCATTTCCATTAAAAAACATCCATTCTCATCTCTCTCACCCATTGGTGTATGTCAATTTCCAAGGAAATACACACTTAGCGTAAAATTTTACAGCCAAGCAAAGCTTTTCTAGGAGGGAGAAGAAGGAGATTCGAGCAAGAAGTCGGCAAGATTGAGGGTTTTGATCCAATAAAGGGTGTAATCATGATAAGCATAAATTATATACGCATTTGATCTAGATTTTATCATAAAAAAACCTAACCTCAAATATCTTGTATTTTTAATATAAAGTGATTTAAATACACCTAGAATCAAGTTACTACGGTTGTCTGGCTTTTCGTTGCAGGAAATGATGAAAAATGACGAAAATACCCTTCAGTGCGAATCAAACCACCCGCAGTGCGGATCAGATGAGTCGCACTAAGTACTTAGCCGCATTTCCAACATCCAACCGCTGCACAGGAAAAAGTCCGAGCATAATGCGGATGAGCCCAGTCGCACTCAATACTTAGCCGATTTCAGAACCTTCAGAGAACCAGAAACCACCCGCAGTGCGGCTCAGCCATCCGCATTCAACTAATTCGCAGAAGTTAAATAAGGTAACTTAGAGCCAATGCGGATGAAGACCACCCGCAGTGCGGATCATCCATCCGCACTGGAGCCGCAGAAAAGCCAAATTTACACAGTTTCAACACGGGTTCTATTTTTGGCACTTCATGGGCGTGTTTTACAGTCAAATGTGGACAAGGCATCCTGGGAAACCATCCAAATATAACACCCACTAACTCCACTTTCTAGGCTCTTAATTGGGCATGATCCTTGGCTATAAAAGATGGGGGTTCATTCTCTATTATATCATCCCTCATTCTTTCATTCTCTCTCTACACACACACCATACTTAGCGATAAATTCTGGAGAAAGGAAATCTTTCAAGCAAGGAGAATAAGGGTTTCCTGAGCAAGAAGTCGGCAAGATAGAGGTTTTTAATTTGTTAAAGGGTGTAATTACTTCCTTTATTTCATTTCTTCTTACTTTGCCAATTTTTGTAATGAATCTCTCTATGAGAGAGTAGTTCTCTCTCTAGGGGTTTTGGTTAATGCATGAACTTGTTTAATTCTATTTTATTCGGTTATTTGTTTTTATTATGATTGTTTTATGGGATTTGATGTTAATTTCTGTGATTTAATCATTTGTGTTAATTACATAATTAGTACTTGAATTGTAGTATCCCGTTTTGGATTCGAAAGAACCAAAATTGACTGTGATCAATAGGATAGTACCAAATTATTAATGCAAATACCCTAGGTTTAGGTTAAGATTGTAACCAATTTAATCTAATCAGGAACTATAGAAATTAAGGTTAGAAACTTGGTGAGGAACCTAATCGAGAAGCCAAACCCTAATGAGGACATCTCAATTCGAATCGGGTATTGATATGATGGACTTAATTGCGAAGTACCAATATTTGAGGAGAAGAGAGACTACAAGGGCTCAATGAGTCTAGGTAGCTAGGGTGAGGAACCTAATCGAGAAGTCCGAATTACCTAGGCACATTATTAATTTACGAAAGTAACCCTTAATAACATATTAGGTTAGAAACCTCGTCAAATTATACATGAATTCAAACAAATACCGAATTAATAGAGTTATCAAGGATTGTAGACAGAATACTCCTATATCTTCTCATCTAGAAAGCAAACCAATCTTTCTTTCATTCATTTACTTTTATTGTTTTAAACTCTATATTTGGGTATTGAACCCAAATTTAGGAAATTGTTAGAACAAACTCCCCCCCCCCCCCTCAATTTACTTTTATTGCATTTTACTTTATTTTATTTGCTAAAATTTATTATTAAAGTTTAAACTAAGTTTTTATTGTGCTCCCTGTGGATCGATACCTAAAATACTACTTTGATAAGAATTGTGCACTTGCAATTCAACTCAAACGCGTGTTAAAGGTTTAAAAAGTAGATCATTTTACTGAAACTTTGCACCATATCCTTTGGACACATCAAATCATTTCTTTATTTCATTTCTCCTTATTTTTGTCAATCTTTGTAATGGATCTCTCCAAGAGAAAGTAAATCTCTCTCTAGGGGTTTAGGTCAATGCATGAACTTGTTTAATTGTATCTTATTCGGTTATTTGTTTTTGTGGTGATTGTTTTTATGAGATTTGATGTTAATTTATGTGATTTATCATTTGTGTTAATTATATAATTAGTACTTGAATTGTAGTTATCCCGTTTTGAATTCGAAAGAACCAAAATTGACTAGAATCAATATGATAGTACCAAATTATGAATGCAAATACCCTAGGTTTGGATTAAGATCTAACCAATTTGTAATCTAAGCCGGAACTGTATAAATTAAGGTTAGGAACCTGGTGAAGGACCTAACCGTGAAGCTAAACACTAATTATGACATCTCAAATCGAATCGGATATTGGTATGATGGACTTAATTATGAAGTACCAATATTGGAGGAGAGGGGAGACTAACAAGAGCTCAATAGGTCTATGTAGCTAGGGTGAAGGACCTAATCGTGAAGTCCAAATTACTTAGACACGTCATTAATTCACGAAAGTGACTCTTAATGATATATTAGGTTAGAAACCTCGTTAAATCATACATGAACTTAAACAAATACCGAATAGATAGAATTAGCAAGAGATTGTAGACCGAATGCCCCTAGATCTTCTTAACTAGAAAGCAAGCCAATCTTTCTTTCCTTTATTTACTTTAATTGTTTTAAAATTTCTCTCTCTCGGGTATTGAACCCAAAACTTAGGAATTGTTAGAACAACCATTCCAATTTATTTTTATTGCACTTTACTTCTTTTATTTTCTGAAATTAATTGACAAAGTACAAAACCTAGCTTTTAACCATACTCTCTGTAGATCGATACCCGATAATATACTACGCGGTAGGATTGTATACTTGCAATCTGAACCAAAAGTGTATTTAGGAATAAAAGGTACATCTTGATTGTACTAAAACTTAGTATTTTACCTTTTTGGTGTAACATATCATAAATTTGATTTAATTATTTATGGTTTACAAAAAAAAATTCCGCAACCCCGGGTCGACAATTTCGAATTTTAGACGATATATGATTAAAAAATGAATAAAGATTTCTTTCCCCCAGTTTATTTTTCTCATCCATCCCTAATCATTAATTATATGAGGGGCCCACAACTTTCAACACAAAAGACAAAATAAAACATGTATTAGTCGTTAATAATGTGGGGGACCACTTATATTTGAAAAACTTTACAACTGATGCACATAAATATGTATATTTATACATGCAAGTATTAACATCTAATATAGTAAGTATTCATATGTAAGATATCAAGTATTTCTTTAAACAATCTTTCTTATCACATACTCATTCTTTAAACAATTTAAAGTCACAGACGTTTTCTACGTAATTTTCTCTTTCAAATGAGATCTATGATGAAGTACTTTTGAGTTGTCCACCGCGCAAGTATTCATACTTGATATATTATATATTAACACCTGCGCTCATATGCATCCATATTTACAATTAATAGTTGTAAAATCTATCAAATATTATGTGGTTACCTAAGTAGTTAGTAATCCCCCACTTAATTAACGGTTCTCGCAGGTAATGCATTACGAGGTATGAATATTTGCTCAACAAGATATGAATACTTACACGACAATGATGAATATTTGCATGATGAGGTATAAATACTTGCACGGCGGACAACCCGAAAGTATGTCGTCATGGATCTCATTTAAAAGAGAAAATTACGTAGAAGACGTCCATGATTTTAGATTTACAAATTTTCTCACAGATCGTCATAAATTTTGATGAAATTGAACAGAGAAAAAAAATCCAATTCTAAAAACATGTAAAAAATGTGTGTGTGATGTGTCCATTTTTTTTTTCAAAATATTGAATATCTTAGATATGAATATTTTATATATTATATATTAACACTTGCATAAATATCTATATTAGATGATTCTCAAGTAATTAATAAAGTTCAATTAATTAATGATCTTCACAAATAATTTTTGATTGAAAAAAAATTAACTGAAAAATAATTAGTCGATTACTTAAAAAATATATATCCGAAAGAGAAGGCCGATACAATTGCCTCCCTTTTCCACGAATCCGGTCCCTTTCTACTTGCCCGCGCTTTTAAAAAACCAACAGGTGTCGTCTAAAAACAAATCACGAAATAAGAGGGAGAGCGGCAAGTGAGATCCGGCAATAGATTTACTGGGATCCATGTGGGTCCCACAGGCAACGCGTTGAGACATCACGCGTCCGACCGCTTGCCGTCCAGCCTCCGTTTCCTTTACATGCGCCTTTTTTATTTGCATGACCCTCTCTTTCCCTTTTTCTCGACAGAGACCTGCTACTGTCTTTATTATTATGTTATATAAGATTTTTTAAATTTCAACTTATAAATGTTTAGCAGGGGAACACATTATACCGAGACGGAATAAGTCATGCTTCATTACTTGTTTTGATAATTATATACGAAATTCCATCTACAAGGCTAGTTAGTTGTAGCTTGTAGGCTACCTGTACGGCTGTACCTCAAGTGCTCAACCCGAGTTGTTTTGTAACATCTCCCGCGGTTCTCTCACGAGGGTCCTGTCGTGTGGACCCACACTAAGACAGTTGTACGAATCGTAGACCCTACACGTGGATAAACCTCAAAAACACAGAAGCACGGATTTAAATTTTGCTTTCAAGTAAAAGAGTAGAACGGATTTTTCCAAGAAAAATTACAAGGTGCACAGTTGATGCAAAGATCGGATCTGAAATCCATAAAAGCTAGACCAAAGATAATAAATTGACCAACAACATTTTTTCCTTCAACACCAATTGCATTAATTTGCAATTAAAAACCTTCGATTCTTACATAGGAAACGAATTTAATTCGCCGTATCTTTATCTAGATCACCGCACAGGGAGGACAGCTAACAGCGGCTCCTCCCAGTGACAAAAAAACATCTAATCGTATAATTTACACCTGATTAATATATACTTTGTAATTTACTGGCACTACGATTCAGCCTTCTTGACCTCTTCGTGGGGAATTAGGGATTCATCAAATTTTCTCCATCCTCTGAAATTGCCCCCAAATAAGACCCAAAATAAACATCTTAATCTTAACAAACTAAACGCACGTAATTCCTCCTCCCTCAAATTCAATTAGGTCTTCCGAAAAAATCAACACTCGATCTCAGCTGGTGGTGGGAAATTGAGATCAAATTCAAAACGCGGCAGCGCATCAACAACAGAGGAAGAGTCAGAATCGCTACACGCCTCCTTCACGACCTTTGTGCACCTCCTCTTGACAAACGAGGCACGCATAGGAAACAGCTGGAGCGACGGCTCATGCTTGGCTGGGAGGCCTAGTCCCAGATCAAGAGATGGAGCCGGCGCAACAGGAAACAGTGAGGCACGAGAGGCAGATGATTCCACGGTGCTGCTACTAGACGTGGCGGGATCTGCCAGACCAGGTGGGCCCGGAAGGGACACCACCGGAAAATTTGTCTTTGCTTTGGGGCCACGAAATTTGACAGCGGCAGCGTCATATGCACGGGCTGCGTCCTCGGCTGTGTTAAAGGTGCCGAGCCAAACACGACTTTTCTTTGACGGATCACGAATCTCAGCGGCATATTTGCCCCACGGCCTCTTGCGTACGCCTCTGAAGCGGATCTCTTGATTGGCCGCGGCGCCGACGGCGGCGGCTTGAGAGTTAGCTGATTTTGTTTTCGGAGCCATGGATGATGATTAATTGGTTGTGCTGGTTGTCAAAAATGGGGATAGGAATTGGCTTTGCAAATGTCTCAAGAAAAAGGAGAGATGAGCTTGATTTCTCTGAACAGAGATGGAGGGTTGGCGCTCGTTTTATAGGGCCGAATCAGAGTTAATGAGTAAATGGACTCGGTGTAGTTGCTAATGGGAAGACATTGACGAGATCAACTGCAAGTGGGTTAACAAAAAAATATGTAACAAATTTACGTGAAAACGATATGAGATAATGGTTCTTGGTTAATATATCCGTCTACATTTAGAAATTTGACTGTTAAAACTTATACTGTGAAAGCAATATGAGATGATTTTTTTTTTCGCTTTGAAATTTAAATAATGATTATCGCATATAACGTCTATTAAATGTGTTATGTTATATAATTAACCTCTCGTTATTCATTCTACACAAAAACAGAAAAAGCTTTAAATAATATTTGATTTGGCGACTTTTGGCGGGAATTTTTAAATGCACCATTTTCTCAAGAAAATTAAATTAAAAAAATCACTATTTCTATACAATTATAAATCTACCATGACCACATCTAGAAAATGCAGACCCATTTATTGGAGACTGCATCTAGAGGATGCAACTCCATAGTAGACCGCTAGATTCGGCCCTATTTTTTTTTTAAAGTATGAAAGAATCTCAAATGATACGAATTGATTTTAATATATAATATATTATTTTATTATATGGATATTTTCTTTACCGAAGATTCTAAAAAATTATTCGTTGGTATTCCTAAATTTAATTTTTATTACAAAGAAGTCCAATACATATATATTCTTTTATTTTATTTTGTGATTATTTTTCACCGAAGACCTTAAAAGTTTAATCGGCGATATCCCTAAATTATTTTTTATTACAAAGAAGTCCAATTACATATATATTATTTTGTTTTGTTTTGTGATTATTTTTCACTTACAATCTAGAAGTTTAATCGCCGATAGCCTTAAATTAAACTTTTAGGAATTTAGTGAAAAATAATTATAAAATAAAATAATATATATGTTATTGGACTACTCTGTAATAAAAATTAATTTAGGTCTTCTGCGAATAAATTTTTAGGATTTTCGGTAAAAAATAATCACAAAATAATATAAAATAATATATATATCTTATTGGACTTCTTTGCAACAAAAATAAATTTAGAGATATTGACGAATAAACTTCTAGAGTCTTTAGTGAAAAATAACTATAAAATAAAATAATGTATATCTATTTAGACTTCCTTATAATAAAAATTAATTTAGCATTATTGATGAATAAATTTCTAGGAACTTCGGTAAAAAATAATTATAAAATAAAATAATATAGTATATGTTAAAATCAATTTGTATTCTCTCATATTCTCTTGGACTTTGAAAAAAACAAGAAACAAAATGGGCCGCATCTGACGGATGCGGACTCTATTTTGAGGTCGCATTCCCTAGATGCGGTCCCCAGTAAATGAGTCCACATTCCTTAGATACGACTGTGATATATTTATAATTGTACATAAACTGTGGAACAAGATCCACTGCTATTTTTTTCATACTCTTCTCTCTATTTTTCTCCCACGTGATATTCTTTCTCTCTCCTCTTCTTTAAAGAGAGAGATAGAGAGGATATAAATAACAGCATGCTGCTATTCTAACAAGAATAGCAGCAGATTGGGATCCAGAAACTGTGGGGTTTTTTTTGGGAAATGATATTTTTAAAAATTTGGGGACTTTTGGAGAATATTTCAATTTACTTTCTTGGTTCTGGACAAACAATGTGAAACGGACACACGTAGAAACAAGTAAGATGGGGACTGGGTTAAGTGGGGTCCATTCAAAGGACGGTTTGACCAGCTGGAGCCGCCGCCCTCGCATGGAAAATTGGCTGGGGTTTTCTTGAAGAGTGTGATATATTTTAATCAAAAAAAAAAAAAAGAGTGTGATATATTCACGCTAGTTTATTGTTTCTGCACACTCTGGAGACTGGACCGTTCCGGCTGGGATCTCTGCCTTTCGTACTCCGTAAGTTACGGTTTGGATGGTTGGACCGATTCTTTGCGGCGGACATCTACGCGTTTCAACATTGTGCCTTCACAAATTACAAGTTTCACTTTCACGTCTTGCTTGATTTTGCAATTTACATTCTAGCAACCAATAGGGCTGCGACGAGGGAATTTAATGTGCTCGCATGGTCTGTAAGGTGTCACGGGTGGCAGGTATAACAAAACAAAATATTGTCTGGCAAACACAAAATTCGGTGTGATGCGGTTTCATGATCATATATAAGATTTACAAAATGGTACACATGAAATTATAATAAGGTATAATAAGAAAAGTGCAGGGATAATTTGTTTGATGTTATGAAAACAATTACAGAAAGTTGCTAACATTTTCAAATTATCTTTCAATTAAAACTAAACCGCAGTATTACAAGAGGAATTTTGTAAATTTCTTTTATATAGTTGGCATAAATAATGCCAACAATGCATTGATAAAAAAAAAAGTATATAGACGTCGTAAATATCTTATACTTCGATTACTGTAATGTTGAAAGTTTAAAATTATTAACAATATATATTTATTTGCAGATATAGAGATAAAAAAAAATAAAGGGGTCGATTTTTTTAATGTAAAAATTACATAATTCGCTTAAAAAAAATGGCACAAGTACGAGGCTAACCTTTTAATTTCCTTTCACTAGAAGATCGCATAGAAGGACATAATATATTAATATAGCATACATAAAAGCTACTTTTTCACGAGAAAACGTCAGAGTGAATTGATCCCACATAATTCATATGTAAATGCTCCGATTTTTTTATTTATATCCAAAATAAAATATAAATTTCAAAAATTAACCAACTAGCTAATGAAATTGCAAAACTATCCAAACCGGTTAACCATTAACCGGACTCAAATCAAATTTCCGGTTATTGGTTTCCCGGATCCATTGAAATAGTCCGATTAACCATTAACCGGAAATTTGATTTGAGTCCGGTTAATGGTTAACCGGATTTTTGCATTTTCCTTTTTTTTTTTTTAAACAGAAATTTCGAATTTTTTTGTTTTTTGTATTAAAATATTAGAAATGTTGAATATATTTCTTTGAAAATAGATGAAATATAATATAATTTGATTTATTAGAAAGACTGCAACAAATAATCCGAATCAATATTTTTCAGGCCGGATTTTTTGCGGCTGTAAGAAAAATTAATATATTTCTTTATGTGCTATTGGAAAAAAATAAAAATGCTTAGATTCTGAGTTATTCATCCCGGTTCAAAAGTCACTTCTAGGTAATCTAGAAAATATTGTGATCTATCTAGTAAATTTAATTAATAAAAAGTTGTTTCTATTTTGAGAATTCTTTTTGAAAAATAATTATTAAATAAATTAAAGTTTTTATTTTTTTAAAATAGAAATAACTTTTCATTAATTAAATGTACTAGATGGATAACAATATTTTCTAGATTACCTAGAAGTGACTTTTGAACCGGGATCAATAACTCATAATCTAAGCATTTTTATTTTTTTCCAATAGCACATAAAGAAATATATTAATTTTTCTTACAGCCGCAAAAAATCCGGCCTGAAAAATATTGATTCGGATTATTTGTTGCAGTCTTTCTAATAAATCAAATTATATTATATTTCATCTATTTTCAAAGAAATATATTCAACATTTCTAATATTTTAATACAAAAAATAAAAAAATTCGAAATTTCTGTTTAAAAAAAAAAAAAAAGGAAAATGCAAAAATCCGGTTAACCATTAACCGGACTCAAATCAAATTTCCGGTTAATGGTTAACCGGACTATTTCAATGGATCCGGGAAACCAATAACCGGAAATTTGATTTGAGTCCGGTTAATGGTTAACCGGTTTGAATAGTTTTGCAATTTCATTAGCTAGTTGGTTAATTTTTGAAATTTATATTTTATTTTGGATATAAATAAAAAAATCGGTAAATGCTTTTGTTTTCCAAGAATCACGTCCAGCGAAACTAATTTTAGGCACGTCCTTTATCGTATAGAAAATGTGTGTTCTAAATCCAACTCTAGCTATGATATTATAAGAACCTTCTAGTTAAATTGGATCATGAAAATTTATGTTCCAATTTGTGAATTGGGTATACGGGTGAAAAAAACTTAATGAAAAAATATGGACATGAACAACGGAACATTCCTTTGTCGTTTAAATATTCAAAATTTGTTCTTGCTAATTAAATGAATGCATCAAATATTATACACAAAATTCTTTTAAAAATAATAGGTTTAGGGTTATGTTATTTGATATATTTTTATAGCAATAATTAACTTGTGTAAGTTGAAAGTATGAGTAATGAGTCAAAATAATAAAATAAAAATGACATAAAACCAAAATAATATTCATACATAACAGAGAAAAAAATCAACAATGTGTGCGAGGGTTATGCTCGGGTGTAAAACAGTCGACTAAAGGAATTTGATGACTTGGACCATCTCGATATCTGAGAGTTGTTATGGAAGTCGATGCTTGCATAATTGGAAGTCTTAGATTGAGACTGTCTATAAGTACATGTGAAGATAAAAATGAAAAGATAAAAGAAATTTAGTGATTTGAAATGAGAATGAGGTGAATATAATATTCGGTATATAGATGTACTGAAAATTATATACAGTCTATCATAGTGTACACCGGAAACTACATTTTAGTAACGTTAGACGTACTGAGAGAAATTTTCAATACTCTCATTTTTAAAACAAGCCAAATATAATCAACTCTTTTATTGAAAAATATAATTTTTATCTGCTAGAATAAAGAAATTCAATATCTTCAATCATAATAAATAAGTAGTAGTTGGATTGTCGTACAAGATTAAAAAATATACATATCAACAAACTTCTCCAAATAACAAGCTTGACTGCCTCTGGACTCGGACCCAGTCAAAACAAAACCAGGAACGAATTCCGGAAACTAAGTACAAACTGTACAGGCAGAGCAAAACGAGCGCAACAACAATTTAGAAAAGAAAAAAAAACGGGCGTAACTATATCACATCACCGAGTGGGACGTGGCTAAGCACCCCTTGACCGTGTAGTTGCAATTTTCTTTTTTGTTTATTTATATTTTAGAAAACGATTCGCATTTAAAAAAATTGTTGTCCGGACATGGGGCGCAAGAGAGGAATAGAACTGCCGTCCTTCAGTCCTTCTACATTCATAGCATTTTATCTCCAGTAATGACAAGCAGAGTTGATCTGTTTTATCCATAAGCCAACTCGGAGATATTGCTTGTTTCGGATCCGTTATTTCGAAAGCTATGCAAGAGGTATTTCTTATGTTACCCTTCTCTTTTGCAGCTTAAATGAGACATGTTTTTTATTGGATAAAAAAGTGTTTCTCCAGTGATGAATAAATGGAGAGTTGAAACACTGGTTGAATCCCCGCCTCGTGCGTCACGAGTTCACGGCGTGAGACGGCTGAACGAGGTGCAATGTGGGAACGGACGGAATGTTTGGTTTGCTTATTTGCAGAGATATCCCTTGATAAACAAAAAATATATTTTAGTTGTCCGGGCCAGCTTTGGCAATTGCAAAATCATTATAAATATTGCATGAGCTTTTAATTTATATTATGCGAATGATACTATCAATAAGACTATAAGAGTATAAGTTCATAGAGATCTACGGACACACAGAGAAATGAAGAATTATAAGAACTAATTTTGTATTACAGTAGTAATTTTATTTGAATGAATAATACATGAAAAAAGTATCATACAATCAAACAGTTAACATGTAGTTGTATTTTATCTGATTATGCAACATCTTAGATTAATATTTCGCATATGCAAGTATCAAATATTCTAAAATTGTGGTTATGAAAATTGAAATTTTTTTACATGCACCGAGAATATATATATATATATATATAGAGAGAGAGAGAGAGAGAGAGGAGGAGGCTTCAAATGCACTCAAATTTTTGTGCACCCAAATGCACCTTATTCTTTTTCTTTGTTTTTAAAATCCGAATAGTCAATCTGAATCGTTAGATGTGATATATATATCTATTAAGATGTGTTTGGAGACCAAATTTTATAATTTTTGGAATTTTTTTACTATTTATTAAGCCACTTTGAAAAATCGCTGATCCAATGGTCCAGAAAATATAAAAGCAGCGATTTTCAAAGTGGCTTAATAAATAGTAAAAAAATTCCAAAAAATGTAAAATTTGGTCTTCAAGCACATCTTAATATATATATCGCATTTAACGGTTTAGATTGACTATTCGGACTTTGAAAACGGAGAAAAATGACTTGAAAGATAGAGTGCATTTGAACCCTCCTCATATATATATATATATATATATATATATATATATATATATATATATTTTAAAGAGTGAACTTTTCTTATAAAGATACTGTAACTGTAAAACATTTGTAGAGAGTATTAAACAAAAAAACTCAACAAATTTTTCGTGTTAAGTAACCAATCAACTTGAATAATTTCCAAGTTATATCATATATATTTGACTCTTGCAATAAGAATCATAATATATAAACTTTATTTCTTAACAAACTATGTTTTAGAAACATTAAAGATAGAAATTCTTTATATTTTATCAGCTTTCATCATGTGCCACACATGATACAAAAATAGTGTAAATCTTTTAGGAGATTTTTTTTGTCCCTGTCTCAATTTTTAATGCATGAATGTTGAATGTTAAGAAAAAAATATGTCAGAATAAATAGTATATAGGCATAATAAAATAACATTTTAAAACAATACGAGTTCTAGAACACCTCCAACAATAACAATAACGACACTAATATACCACACGAGGTCACATAGATGTGTTTGACCTTAGGATTGAACTTAGAACTGTCAATTAATTATTTCTCGACCTTACTCGTTAAAACATTAGACTGAAATAGATCAATAATCATATTACATTCATGGGGTGGGGCCAGATTTTTTGTTGTTGGAATCAAAACGTAATTGAAGGTTAATCATATAATTTTTCATGTTGCGAATAGAGATTAATTTTTCAGTATCTGTACCATTTTACTGTAAACTATATAGAACATTATGTATAATCACAAATATAAAAGAAAAAATAGTTCATAATCTTATAATTTGATCTAACTTCACAAAAATGGATTCGGATACGGATAAAAAAATGTATTTAATAGCTTGTTGAGTTTCGCATGTGGATCTTGGAAAAAAAAAAATAACCATCTTATTTATTGCATTTACATTTGGATCTTGCACAATCTAAATTCGAAATACATTAAGATCAGTTCGATAAGTAATATTATTCTAGACTTCCACTGTTACTATACTAAATATAATTTGAGTTGTATTGAGTAATTACTCAGAAAGATTTTGATTTAGTTATATAAATTAATTTAAGCGAGTTATGTGAAGATTTTCAATAATAATTAGTCATATAGTTTAGTTTAATTAAAATAATTACATTCACTTGTTTTGTATATGTACTTTACTATTATCAATATTTTGAACTAAAAATTAAATATGATTCGAATCCATTTCGAAATTTTCCTGCAACAAGGAATATTAAATATGGATGCTTAAATTTTTATTAAATACGAGTTCGCATGTGAATTCAAATTTAATAAATTATTATTCGTATTATATGAACATTCGATCAAAATATGTTCTACTGATAAGTCTAATTTAGATTAAGACAAAATACCTACTGGACCGTGCTAAGTTCAAACAAATATCATCTCGGTTATTATAAAGCGGGTCCTATAACTTAGAGAACAGTTTGGGTCCGACGTTGGATCTGCTTTAAGATTCGTGCACACAAATTTTAAAGCAAGTACAAAAGTGGTAGTGCGAATCCTAAAGCAGATCCGATGGTAAGCGAACCCATTGGACCCAAACTAGTTCCAATGGGTTCGCTTACCATTGGATCTGCTTTAGGATTCGCACTACCACTTTTGTGCTTGCTTTAAAATTTGTGTGAATGAATCTTAAAGCAGATCCGATAGTGAGTGAACCCATTGAAACCAATTTGAATTCAATGACCATCGAACCCAAAATGTTCTCTATAACTTAATCCAGATTTATCTTCATCTGAATCTGACTCAATACAGTGCGGCGATATCTATTGAAAACGTAGGAAGTTATTTTTAAGATTCGTGCAGGTAAAGGAATGGTCCGAATTTACTAATTCTAGTTGATTTTTATATACGGCATCGAAGGTGATCCGAATTTGCTATTCATCCGTTTGCCGCTTTTGTTGGCAATAGATTTCAGGGCAACTTCTATTTTAATTTTAGAAAGGACATGTAAGCAAACTCACGCGGACAGAAACGGAAGACCATTGCACACTACTCTCCAGTGGTGGAAAATACGAATTTCAGTATTGCGAGCTAAAATAAAATGGCACCTGCGCACCTCACTTGTCTAGTGCTGAAAGTAACGGAGATAAGGAATCAAACATTGACGGAAACGACTAGACAAAGTCTGAAGCAGTAGAAATATTGATAATATAAAAAATAAAGAGCTAATATAAAATCAGAAACGAATGTGATTGTTGCTGCCCATCGGTTTCCTCGCCGCGTTACTCGCAGTCTCGCATACAGTCGGAGCGGCAAAATGTGTACTACGTGTCAGCGTGTGGGGTCGCAGTAAACACGGCTGTGCCCCACTCGTTTCCTCTATGAATCAGTCTGATCAGCTACACAGATAGACTATGTATCCGTACGTGTATCGAGTCATTTGGCACAGTTAACCTACCTTCGAAGTTTTTTCCTCTGCGTATGGTATGCAATACAATAAATAAACTGTCGCAGAGAAGAATGTGGTTTTGATACGTTGCGTTGTGGACTTGTGGGTACACCACAGGTTCGCAGCCCCACCAGATGTTGACCAACAGGGCAACAACTTCGTTTCTCACTCTTGTTTTCGTTGTCGGGTGAATGGGCGATTGAAGAATTTCGCTTTGGATCGTTGTGGAGCTTTCCGTGTAACACATGCGTGATGGATCCAATAATACTCGTGCATTAATGACCAACTGTGCTGCTTATTGTACCAGATTGTCTGAATTACAGTTTTTTGGAACCAGTTAGTTAAAGAATCCATATCACCTAAGCACTAAGGTAACATAATATTTCTGTTTACATCGGAGCCGTCCGATCAGAATCAACACGAACATTGAAGGAGCTATGTCAAGTTAACTTCGGACTGAACTGGTTCAAATTCTAATTGAACTGTCCATATTTAAACAGAAATATTATGTTACCTCATATAATATGGACTAGTTTGTTAATAGGGTTGATGTCGTGTTAGATGAAATTAGTGATCTGAGAACCTATATAGCTCAATTTTATGATTTCTAAGGATCATCACATGTAGAGGTATACAGACAGGCGGTTTGATTGAAACCGAAGTCAAATAATCAAATAAATTAATTTTTTAGTTAAAAAAGTAGAACCTAATCAATTAAACTTATCAATTGATTAAGAACTGAACTGAACAAATTGAAATAAACCTATTAATACTATTATTAACAAAAAATATATATTTATATGCATAAATTGTTCAATTCCATACAAAACATGTAGATGTTCTTATATATTTAAATTAAAATGAAGAATGGAAGTGATGATTGAATCAAATAAAATATAAACAAACTAGAACCATTATAATTTGATCGGTTCAAGTTTTTAAAAGTCTAAATCAAACTAATCCGTTAAAATTGAAATAATTCAAAATTCAACCAAATTGATCCATCTAAACCGATTTTCTTGTTCACTTAAACAGGGGCGGAACTAGAAAATTTAAATAGAGGGGGGCTAATCTCTAAAATGTAATATATGAAAAAAAAAACAAAAAAAGATGTGGTTAGTGGGAATTGAACACATGACCTCATACATAACAACTAGAACTCAAACCACTAGACTATCAACAAACATTTGTTATTTTATGAGGGGTGCTAGAATATATAAAAGTTTCAAAAACTCAAAAATTTAACTAAAGTTTAATATACATAATTAAGAATTTTAAAATCATGGAGTGGCTTAGCACCCCCTGATCAATACATAAATCCGCCCCTGCACTTAAAACCGAACAAATTGAACCGTCTGAACACGTCTAGGCATATGTTAGTTTAAATGTTATAATCGTAAGGATTGACTGTTTCTTTAAAGGAAACGGACTGTATGCCTTTTATTTAAAAAAAAAAAAGAGTATATAGTACCGCGCTGATGACATGATGTGGAGCCGGAGAGACTCTATTGCGGCACTTCTCTTTCCATTATTTATTTCAGTCTGTGACTATCGAGTTTATGACCTGTTGCAACTTGCAAATTTGGGCTCTTAATTTCTATGTTGTTTCGTTTGTGATTGGTGACTATCGCTTTCCGCCCTTCTAAATTTTTGTAAAATAATTCAAAATTTACAAAAAATTATCATTCGTAAAGTTCAATACACATTTATCATTCGTAAAATAATTCAACTTTTTTTACCACGCATTTATTAATACAAAAGACAGCGTAAAATATAATATTTTAATTAAATCAACTTTGTAATCTGTATTAAAACTGTTTAAATTTTCTGATAGAAAAACTTCTTAAATTTGATTGAAATTATTATTTACTTTATCAAAATTAAAAATCCTTAATAAGAATCGTACTTTTTTTTCAGTGCTCCGTGATATTTGTAAGAGAAACGCAATTGGGCCGTAGATTGCACCAGTCTTAAACTGGATCAGAAAACTATACAGTGTTTAGGCCCAGTCTGATTAAACAAAGCAAAGAATCAAGCGAGAGAATGCCCTATCTAAAAAATGTCACCATAACTCCACCCCGACGCTTTTTCCGACAAAACGTTACCGAAGTCTCGAACCCCTCCTTTTCCCTCGCTCTCAACTCGGATAGAAGCATAGCCACCATCGCTTCACAACCGCCGCCGCCAGTTCCGAATCCATCGCTTCCATTGGAAGTACGATGCTTGGGGTGTGGAGAAACCTTAGAAGTCGAACCGGGTTTAACAGAGTTCGCCTGCCCAGATTGTCACACACCCCAAGCCTTACCGCCCGAGCTGATGCCACGCAAGCGTAAGGCCTTGCCTCTGATACGCAGCGTTGATTCACGCAAATTTGTGCAACTACCATGTGGGAGCTGTAGCGTGCTACTGAATGTGCCTTGTGGGTTGTCAAGATTTGACTGTCCTACATGCAGGGTTGAACTGGCCGTTGATCAGGAAAAAATGAAGGCGTATCTCGATGGATTTTCTGTTGCAGGGGCTACCCCCGTTGGAGTAACTCCAGTGATACCGTGTGCTGTGAGGTTACCTCCCATGGAGGATGTTGAGCCACAGATTCAGGTAATATTTTGTTTTGAGGCTCACAGTTTTGGAAGCAGAGTTTGAGATAGTTAGCAAGTTTCTAAGTTATGCAGGGTGGTGATTTTTTGTGTCTGCTTGAGCAAAAAGTAGAAACCAAGCTGGGATTTTGAAAAACACATACTGCACTTGAAATCAAGTAGGCTTAATTGCCAGAAATAATTAGGCATTGGCCTTTTACTAGTAGTGTTCAATTTCCGGTTGTCATTATTTCATCAGATTTACCACACTGAAATTGGTTCCCTATATCTGTTCTAAATGGCAATTGTGGCCTTTCATGCCAGAAACTCTGATGGTGGGCCAGGAAGGTCATTCTGGAACAAGTATTCCAGGACCATTATTTTGGCTAGAGTTTCTCTGCCTGTTTTGATTCTCATTTTTTTTTTCTTTTTATTCCTTTTTAAATTTTAATATGTGGACAGATGAATGGAATTCCTCACATCAGCAGGGCACCTATCCCCTTTACTGTTAACGCTGGTCAGGTTAGATTGTGAAAAGCTATAAAAATGTAAAGATTTTTAATTAATTTATCTTCCTTAAGGTTTTAATATTCAATGTGATGCATCTATTTCAGAAAAAATATTTTGAACATGACAGATTGACCCAACAGCTTCACCAGTGGCTGTCTCTGCTTCTGCCTATGTGAACCATGTATGGTAATCTGATTCTCTGGAAATCCATAGATACTGCATAAGAAATTTTCTGTTTATTTTTTGTTGTCACCAGTTGTCAGGGAAATTACTTTGTTTTATACTGGAAATTATTGAAACCAAGGCCTAGAGACCTACAGTACAACTCAGATTTTGTAATTCGGTTATTTAAATATTTTTGAACATCGAGTGACAACTTTGTATTCTCACTGGACAAATCAAATAGTCAATTAGTTGTGCAAAGATGCAGATATGATGATACGGTTTGCTTCAAAATCGCATGATAAGATAAAGTTCTTTTTTTTTTACTTAGAAACAATCAGGGAAAAATGACACTGAGTAAGAGATGAAAGTGACTAGGATTAGCAGTAACGATAGTTCATTAACTTATTTTCCTTCTCTTTTTTGGAAGTTATAGGTTGAATAAGTGTAGGAAACCTCAAAACAATAAAAAGGGACTATGGACTATCCGCACAGTTTGAACTTGCGGCTGAGCATGCTACAGGAATTTTACGGGATTGGGAGTTTTAGGTCATTACCTATCTCTATATTTTGTTGTGTGGGGGCTGCGGTGAGGAGGGCATGCAGCATCTTGTCAAACTTGTATCATTTTAACAGAGAATGCTTGAAAGTTGTGAACTTCTAAATGTATGAATGCAAATAAGTAGGAGGGTGAGTAACTTAAAAGTCTCGCACTGAAGTGGACTGCCGAGTGTTATAAATAGAAATATCATGACATGTGAGGTGGCGTATTTGATATGCATGGTATGCATAACATAGGTGTAATTATATCTGATGTGGGTATGATTGTCCAATTGATTTATTGGGTTGACACGGATCATATGTCCCATTTGCTTTATTTGGTTGTAGAACTGGTGTGAGATTTATGGTGGCCTGACCTCATACCTAATATTGTGCTTGCTCTCATAACTTATAGTTCCCCCCATGTGTGGAATTCTACTCAAGTTTCCCTCCAAGGGTTACACCAGTGCAGTCATGTGTTCAAACCAATACAAGCATCTCTCACACAATTACACCTGTTTCCTCATTGCGTCAGACCAACTTAACCATCCCTGCCACAGCTTCACCGGTCTCATCACGCATTCAGGCAAATACAAGCACCCCTTCCACAATTATAGCTGTTTTCCCGTGTGTTCAGACCAATACAAGCATGCCTCCTGCAGCTGCAACTGTCCCCTCATGTGCTCCGACCAACACAAGCTTCTCCTTCATAAGGACACCTCCCCCCTTATGTATTACTGCTGAGGAGGTACTTTTCCTTAGTTGCATGTGTAAATATATTAGGTAATTCATTTCTCTTCATATTAAGAAGGGCCCTGTTATATTGTAATCTAAATTGCATATCTTTACCCCTCTAACATGACAGGACCGTGTGCCATCTCGCTCCATTTCACCTTCTGTCAATGTTGAGCAGGTACACGTTATTTTTCTTGTAGGTTTTTTACTGTGGTACATATTGGTTGATCTTGGTTATCTTTTCTTAAGAAACTTTTATCTATCACATGCAAATTGTCTTGGTCTCTTGTTGATTCTACAGGTAGAAGAAGAGGTGGCTCCTACCCCTCCTCCCACATTAGCTTCTACCTCAAAGCGAAGCAAGCAAGGAGAGCAGCAGCTGATGGTCTTCACCACATCATCTCCTCCTGATGATCCGGAGCCTTCACTTAGGCGCAGCAAGCGTTTGGCCAAGTCCCCTGCCATACACAGCACCAGAAACAATGCATCAAAGAATAAGGAGAGGAAACAAAAGCAAGCTGCATCTTCATTAGGTCAGAGTCAACCGGGTCAAAAGGAGCATAATGATAGTCAACATGAACCTCAAGATATTGGAAGGCACTTGTTTTCTATGGATTTTGTCCAACCTCTTTCTGACTCCCGCCACCAGCATTCAGACATGCATGTACACCCAAGTTCTGGCTTGCAACCACACATAGATCCTTCTTCAGAATCACCCCTGCTCCCAAGTTCACACTTGCATGCACAGCAGGATTCAAGTCCAGAATCTTATCTGGACCCAAGTTCAAACCTGCAACCCAACTTCGTTTCTGATCCGCATATAGACCAGAGTCTGGATCATCATATGGAGCATGTTGATACAATTAGTGATGATGAAGGAGACGAGACATGTTGATGAGCCATATTCTGGCCAGAGTGAGCATGAGTCAGCCAGTTTACAGACACTGAGTGCTCGGAAAGGAAGTGGTGCAACTGCAGGTAGAATTAAAATTTAAAAGCAAACTGTTTAACATGAATTAATGGGAATCGCTGAACAAAAACAACCTTGTTCTCTTGTGTGCCCGAATCTGATATTGGGATGGTATTTAACCAGGACGCGGGAGTAGGAGAGTTAGGGGTCTAACACGTTGCATTGATCTCTGGAGCTCATCAGACAATGATCCAGTAGAAATAGAATTCAACCATCTGGGGCAACCTATTGGGAAACAAGCAGCAATGCTTACAAAATTATTGTGCTCCATTGCTCGAGATGGCACGTTGGCACCATTGAATTTTACTGATTGGCGGGCGATTTCAAAAGATTCCAAGAACACAATTTGGTGCCTTGTCAAGGTATCAACTCCCTCTATAGGTCGGTCCTTTTGGTAATTTTGTTTTCAGACTTAAATTCCTTTTATTCCCTATTAGGCACAAATTTTTCTCTCTATCCTAAAATTCCCTCTCCTTTTTGTACAGTTGACGACTTGAATTAATAGACCTATAGTCTTTTAAGTTTTACTAATTTAATTGTAACATAACATATTATTTATATGTTTGATATAGTCGATGTTCAAGGTCGAGGAAGTTAACAGGAAATTCATTATGAGAGCATTGGGTAGACACTGGAGTAGATGGAAATGTTCTTTGAAGCAGCTTCACTATGATACTCATGATAATAACGAGGACCGCCTAGCAGATATCGACAAAAGGATTATACGAGCACAGTGGCCCTTTTTGGTTCATTTTTGGAGCTCCGAAGAAGGCCAGGTTGAACAAACTAATATGAAAACTTGGAAATGTCTAATAATAAAAGCAACAGTTTGTCTTGGTTATACCATACTAAAGGATAGGTGCAATCAATGACCAGTTCTGTTATCTCTTCGGTGTCTACTGAAGAATAGATTGAGAAATTGATGCAATCTGTAAGAAAGTGTTGCACTACAAATATTTATTTATTAAAGAAATTAAATAGTCATTTTCTTACAGAATGACAACAGTACCCACTGTTTAGTAATATAAAAAAGAGCCAATAATTAGGGAACCCAAAATTGAAATGTTTAATAACTAGGAAAATTGCAACAATTATCTGCACTCCAACTGGTGTATCATAATAATTTGATATACTTAGTTTGAGAATATATGGCTTGAGGATATGCATGTCACAGCCACATATGACATCTTCACAGAGGCCTTTTGACAACCCAGAATGCCTCTTGTTATTATATACAATGAGTCTGGTTCAAATACAAAAAATAAGAATATAACAAATGGGACAACATCTGTGCTCATAGTCTGGGTTTTAATTGACCTACAGCAGTTTGCATTTGCCGGATTTAAATTTTGTTGATATGATTTTTTGATTTTTTTTCTCTCAAAACACCCACTTTTATCCATTCATTAATTCATATGAACAACTGTACATATATATTTAATATAAAAGAATCAACATATATTTATATTAGGAACCTGTACATTCTGGAGCTTAAAAACAAACAGTTTATGCATTTAAGTTTCCAAAATTACTTTTGTGGTGGTGGGGGTGATGATGATGATGATGATCTTACTAATTATATAGTAATATTCATAGATTGAGTTAGGCATAGGACTGATCAGCCAGTGCTACAGCTCTAAATTCAATTTTTGAGAATCAATGGCTGCTCCAAACTGCTTAATTTGATCTACATAATAAAATACGGTACAAACTAAATTTTACTTTTTCTTAAAAGCATTAACTATTTTTTGGATAGAGAGAAAATTATTGATTTTTAAAAATTAGAGTTAGGCTGGGGTGCTATGGATAGCATAGTGGCCTCTATGCTACGGCTCAATATTCGAGTTTTCGAAATCCAAACGGTCGATCCGAACCGTTCATCTTATTCTCCATATTAATATCTGCTTGGAGACCAAATTTTATAATTTTCTGAATTTTTTTACTATTTATTAAGCCACCTTGAAAATCGCTAATCCAACGGTTTTACTGTTTTGTGCAGTCACCGTTGGATCAACAATTTTGTAAAATAGTTAATAAATAGTAAAAAAATTCAGAAAAGTGTAAAATTTGGTCTCCAAGCAGATATTAATATGGAGAATAAGATGAACGGTTCGGATTGACCGTTTGGATTTTGAAAACTCGAATATTGAGCCGTAGCATAGAGGCCACTATGCTATCCATAGCACCCCAGCCTAACTCTAAAAATTATATAGTGTCAAATAGGAATTTGGAGCCATAGCACCATCCGATTATTCTTGGCATGGCAACATAGCCAACTCTACATATATATGTAAAATGCATTGTATCTTAAATTTTCCAAATTATCATATTGCTGGTATCTACATCTTGTCTGATATGACTACCTGTGCAGATACCCTTTACACCCAATTTCTCATGCTTTGTACGTGTAGAAATGCAGTGTTGTTGGTAAGGCAAGCAGAAGTACAATGAAGTCTCTACATACTACTGGCAGTAAGAGCTTTGCTCGAATTTGTGAAGAAGAGGTATACTTCTACAGTTTCCTTTCTGAACCCTAGATTTTATCTTTTAGTCATTTATCATTATTCATTTCTGTATTGAGCCTGCACATTGATTTGCACTATAAATTTAGCTAAGATCTGGACTCTGATTTTACCTTCTTTAAAATTTATTCTTAACTGTTCTTGAGCTCTTAATGTTTGGATCAAGCCAACATTTTGGAATTTGACTTTCATCTTAATGTTTACAGAGGCTGAAGAGGCCTAATAAAAAGGAGCCCAGCCGTGCGGAGATGTTCATTTTGACCCATACACGGAAAGATGGGACGCCTGTTGATGAAGAAGCAGCAAGAATAATAGTACACTTTCTAATGATTTTTGAATCATTTCTTTTTTATATTTAATAGGAGAACTGAATTGGTTATGAGGTATAAACCTTTTTGTAAGATGTGTAATTGAGTCACAAGTCAAGTACAGTTTGTAATGGCTTGGGGTTCCATCAATTAGAAAGCAATTTGGAAAATCACATTTCTTTTTTCTTCAAGCAGTTGCCATATACAGATGGTTCAACTTCATTAGAATGGGGCATAGACAATGAATGTGAAATTGCTCCTCTTATTACTCTGTCTTGTGAAACAGTCTCGACTTTGTGAGGAGCTCAAGAAGGCACAAGAATCGAATAGCACAGACACTCATGATGACATTTTAGCTAAAGTTCTTCATGAGATGGACAACCCAAGCTTAGTAGGTGGCTATGGCCTTCTCCCTAGCAAGGCCGTGTTCATGGACGTCAAAGAACCAAGTGGTCCGAGCAGCGATCAAAAAGCCAGGATCATTGCTGAGGCAAGGCGGTTAGCTGATGAGGAAACAAAGCCGGTGAGGGTGAAGATGGAGGAGATGGAGAAGAGGCATGAGGAAATGGCGAGAAGGCACAAGGAGATGATGGAGGAGATGGACCGCATGAGAAGTACCATGATGGCCATGCAACAATCAGTTTCAGCCCAGGACAACACAGGGCCGGTGCTGTTAGGCTCTGGTCGATGCACAGGTTTAGTTTGGTTGTGTAGATTATATGAGGAGGGTTCCGATACCTCATACTTTTCATAACTCATCATACCTTATATTTTATTTCAAAGTTTAAACTGTCAATCCAAACTACTCAACGTGATATCTATATTAAAATATACTTGGAGACCAAATTTTATAATTTTGGGAAATTATTTACTATTTTTTAGATAGGTAGAAAATTATTGTTTTTGAACGGTCCATAGACAGTGATTTTGTACCTATCTTGAAAAAAAGTAAAACTATTCCAAAAATTATAAAATTTTATCCTCAAGCATATTTCAAATTTCATCCTCAAGCATATTTCAGTATGGATATCATGTTTAGCGGTTCGGTTCAACAATTTAGACTTTGAAAACTAATATATTAGATATGATGCATGATGAGGTATGAAAGACATGAGGTATTGGAACCTTCCTCATATTATATTTAGGGTTTCTTACGTTTGCTAGGATGATCAGATGTACCCTTATTCCCAACAAGCAATCAACAAACATAATTAATAACTCAGTAAACTTGGAATAAATATAACGCACTTTAGAAAGTGGGGTGAATTATGGTTGATGCTTGGTAAACTCAGTATTCTCAACACCTTGCAAAATCTCAAAACTGAAACAGTCGTTATATAGACAAGGTTAGAAAGTAAACAAGACTTCAGATAAGGGGCCAAATATAATAAGCTGCATTACAACTAGAGGAAGCAAAGAAAATGTAGTTGTGTGAAGAGGCTGGACAAGTGCTGGCATTAAATTACTCCTAAACTTCCATGAAGCTCTAGGTAGAGATATGACATATAAAAAAGAAAGGTTAAAATAAAGAGGACTCTAAAATAAGGAATATTCCGTGGAACCACATGTTTTTAATGGATAAATTGGATATCCGGCCAGTTTTGGCCTAGTTTGAAGGCTCTAACTAGGTGGAAAGAAATCATCTTCATGATGATCGACTATCAAATTGGCCTAGTTTTTGGCCTATTTTGAAGGCTCTGGCGGATATGATATATGATTATTTGTGTGTTTTGTAGGCACTCAACATAACCGCCGCTAAAGATCAATGCAGTTTCTCTGGAACTTTGGATGATCAGATCACAACGCCTAAAATTACTGGTTTTTTATTTATGTTTTTCTCATGGTGGGTAATATTCTATAGACTTTTGCTGTTTGTGGTTTGAGTTTAGATCATGAGCTGATCTGTTTATTGTGTAGCCTGTTAGGTACGTTTAAATTTGCAATGAAAGTAAAGTTCTCGATCTCATGCATAGTACAATGTTGTCAGGGGCTTGTTTGTTGTTGACCTCATTTTTTCTGTTTTGAAATTTCGAAGAAAAGGAAATTCAACAGTCATCTATGAAATAGTCGGTGTAAGTTAAAGCTAGTGTTAGTACTGTTATCCCCATGATTTTCAAGAATGCTATTGTATCGCAGGTCGAAGGGGCAATTATACTGCGAAATTGATCTGATTATTTTACGGTGGGTTGTAGGGATCTCAAGAGGTTGACCACATACGTCACAGTTTCGCATGTGTGCAGATCTGTGTTGTGACTGGCGTGTTTTGTGTTGTAATTATTCGTGTGACGTGATTGTCTTTTGAAATTTTTGACATGGCACGGTATGTCTGATTACGGTACGTTATGTGATTCACGTGTAATTAAGAATTTAAGATTGGACATGACTAGTCATGTGTGGTCATGGTGTGACTAATGTGCCATGACCATTCTTTCAATTTGATCACATCACAACATATTTTTAGAACTCTAATGGATTGTGTGCAAGTGAAGTTAACATGATTTAACTCTTGTTATAATTGATATTTAAAGTTAAAAATCTAACATTCGATGCACATCTACATGATGTTTTTCATGCACATATACAAAGAGGATGAAATATGTTGCAATTTATCATTCTTTAAAATACTTAAAACTATATTTAACTTATGGAACACAATTTAATCGGAAAGCAATTTATAAGATTAATTGACAACATATCAAAAATTTCTTGCATTCTTAAAATTTTGCTGCCTACTTTTACGATCTTCGGTGATGGTGATAACAATTTGCTATATTTCAGAAATGAACCCTTATTCGTGGCGCGGGGAACACCGCTGAGAACACATGCGAAAGATGTGTCTATTGAGCATCTTCATTTTTATAATTAGAAAAGATAATTTTTTTTCTACTACATCAGCTGATCAGCATCTTCAGTAATTATACTTCAATTACTTTCAAAACATCTTCATTAATAAAATACATTCTTATTTTAATGCAAAATTTTTATTAATATACTCCCAAAATTTTTTTAGCAAATATGTCCTCTGGGCTTAATTTTTTTTATAAATGCCATAACCACTCCAGTGAGGGGCGGATCAAACACCAAACTGCCCCTTGGTGGGGCTGTCCGCTCCAGTTCAGACCGCTCCTCAGTGGGGTTTGATTTGGTATTGCCTATTTATTGAGATGTACCCATTCCGTTTTTTCACCATCTCATTTCAATTTTTTGCTCCCTCTCTCTCATCTATCTCTCATATGTTATAGGATACTTGACAAAGAAAGATCTATTACCCCCTTTTGTGTGTCAATACAGATAACCAAGTCTAAGCCATATGTTACATCTTTCGTGTACTATCCTACCTCCACACCCCAGATAATCTTTCTGTCCACGTACAATGCAATTACCATTTTTTCTTTAACGAACTACAGTATCCAATAAACATTTATCAGTTATATATTAATTTAAAAAATGAATTATTTTTTTAAATTTAAAATATAGTAATTAAAAAATATAAGTAAAAAAATTACTTGCAATCGCCAAAAAATCATCCGAAATAGCCTTTCTCTTCTTTCTCTTTCTTTCTCTTGAGTTAGAATGATTTGTGAGTGGTCAAGAGAGATAAAATGGTATGATATAGTGTTTTCATAGTAGACCGCCTCTTTGTGGGGTGGTTTGGTTCAGGCAACAGACCGCCAGGTTGTGGGGAGGTCAGGTCTCAAGAGCAAATCACCAGGATATGGGGGCAATTAGGGCATTTATAAAAAAACATATTTGCTATTTTTTTTGGAGGGTATTAATAAAAATTTCGGTATTTTAATGTAAAGATTTATCTTTACAATTTATTTGCCTTTTTGAAATTAGTACTTAATAATAAATTAATAATAATTATAAATGATGATTTGACACTTTTAAAATCAACATTAATGTATTGAAATTGCTAAATTAATTATACTTCGTATTCTGCAATTTAAATTTTGATTTTTATCTTTATATATGCTCATTTTTATTTTAATGATTTCGTGCTCTATAAAAATGAGACTTTACGAGTTTTTTGCATTTAGACATTAATAAAAATTGCAATTTTCTATGGAAATTGACTAATTCTATAACTATTTATAGCAAAATATTATAAATCTCAATTTTTTAATAATATTTTTTGAATAATAATATTGTCTAAATATTCTAAGAAAAGAATTATTTATACCAAAATGTTTTTCTATACGAAGTCTAAGTAATTACTTATGTAATTTGATATTTTTAATACGAAATAAAATTTATATTTGAAATTTACATAATATTATATGGAATTATATAATATCAAATGAAATTTAACATAATATTAAAAAAGATCTAAAATCATATAAATTATGTGAAATTATATTTGATGTTTTTAATATTTTTATGTTAATTTAAATTTCAAAAATACAAAATATTATTGTATATAATAAATAAAAATTGAGATATAGTAGAAAGTTGTGTGGGTTTTTGTTTCGTGTTAATGACTCTCAGTCAAGAGAGCTAGGTTTCGATTCACGCCAATGGCATTACTTTTCTAGCTTTTATAGAAGTAAAAATTAACAAAAAAAAAAAACATTTCATGGAGGGACCTCTAGAATAGAGACCGAATACTCTTGCACTCCACTAGAGCTCCATTATTCATCTACTAGCTTTTCTAGCGGTAGTTAAATACTTAAATTAGTCTCTACAATCAGGGGTGGACTCAGAATTTTCTCCAGAAAGGGACAACAAAATATTGAATCGAATTTAAATAGCTTATCAGATTAAATCCATTAACTAATTGAGTACTCGATAAAAAAAATATATATTTTGACTTATTTTTTCAACACCTTGACTTATAATTTATAATTCTATAACTTATAATTAATATTATCAATCATAATTCAAGAAATTTATTTTGATTTTAACACTAAATTTAACCCGAATTACAACTCAAATATCCAAAGGGAGGCAAAAAAATTTCCAGGGAGGGGCAGAGTCGATCGGTACCAATAAATCACCACTAAAACTCAAAATCCAAGGGGGGTGGGGGCGACTAACCCCTCCTGCGCTACAATAGATCCGCCTCTGTCTGCAATGACTTTTTCAGCGGTAGTCTCTAAAATCTATTGTTGGAAAAACCAGCGGTAGAGATATTTTTGGAAATTTTTGCAAGCTGAGAGCAACTTTGGAAATTTTTTTTTTTTTTTGAGGATATGAATACAAATTTTGGATCACTGATGCAATATTTAATGATAGTTAAATGTGATGAAACCTAATTGTTAGATCATCTATATGTCAAAAAAAAATACCTATAAAATTTATTTTTATTTTGTTTAGTTAGTTTAAAAAAGGTATTATCAAAATGAAGATAACTATGGTCACGTTATCCCTCTCCATTATACAAAGGTGGTAAAAATGAGGCTCATATAGTGGTTTGCTAACGGGTTACCTGTGATCCGTTTCGGGTAACCCGTTAGGGGTAACGGGTAGGGCGGGTAGACGGGTAGGACGGATACGGGTATAACTCACAACGGGTAGACGGGTAGTTTTTCCAAAACCTCTACCCTACCTGTTTATTACCCGTACCCGTTGCGGGTTGACGGGTACGAATATCCCGGGTATGGACAGTTTTTTTTTTGTTTTTTTCTGAATTTGTATGCTTTGAGATTCGTGCCAAATTAAAATTGACGAGTCAGATCTCATATAGGGGTCAAATTTGAGATTCATGCCAAATTAAAATGACGACTCAGATCTCATTCTACTCAGTCAGGTATTGCGGGTACGGGTATGGGTAAAGGGTAGACGGGTACGGGTAGGCGAGTAGACGAGTACGGGTGCAAGAGGTTTTTTTCTAAATTGGGTAGTCCGGTCCGTTTATTATTCGTACCCATCTACCCGTCTATCCGTTTGTACCCGGCAATGGATACGGATATCTCGGATAACGGGTACGGGCCTGACAAAACGGGTTGAACCCCTAACGGGTTTAGCAAAACACTAGGCTCATGCAATAAGCAGCTGTACTAATATCTACGTTTTTAATTAATTTAACAAAATATTGCATGCAAAAACAACTCGTGTGCTGCAAATATCATTATAGTAAAGTAGGATAGGATTAAAATGCATCATTGGTTTTGTGCTCTAATTATACCTCACGTTTTTATCTTTGTTTACAGAGTTCAAATAGTCGATCTGAACCGTTTATCTTGTTTTATATATTTAAATGTGCTTAGAGACCAAATTTTATATTTTTTGGAATCTTTTTACTATTGTTTTAGATAGGTACAATCACTGCATCTGGACCATCTAAAAATAGTGATTTTGTAGCTATCTAAAAAAGTAATAAAAAAATTTCAAAAATATAAAATTTGGTCTCTAAGCACATTTAAATATATAAAACAAGGTGAACGGTTCGGATCGACTGTTTGAACTGTGTAAACAAAGATAAAGACGTGAGGTATGATTAGAGCACAAAACCAATGATGCATTTTAACCCTTCTCTTTTAGTACAGTGAGAAAACTTAATTTGGTTCGATTTGACTTGGAGCAAAAAGAACTCACGATGAACAATAAAAAAAATCGAGCAAACGGATGTGATTTAATATAGAGTTGGGCTAATATGACACTAGTGTTATATAAAACTAAATAACACCACATCTTAAACCCTTAGATCTGTTTTAAGATCCGTACAAAATGAAGTGTTTGAACAGTAAAAACATATATTACGAATCTTAAAGCAGATCTAAGAATTTAAAATGTAATGTTATTTAGTTTTATATAACACTAATGTCATACTAGCCTAACTCTTTAATATATCAACAGTTATCTTGGAGCAAAAAGGTTCTTTACTCAATTTGTGGCTCTAGACTTGTTTCGTGGCACGGGTTACAAATTAGATTAAAACCAAATATGTCACAGAGCAGCGCCTACGCTTACATTCGGTGAATTACGAACAAATAAAATTTTAATCGATGATGGAACAAAAAGCGTGTTGCAAATTCCATTTAATTAACGATAATTTTATTTCAGAAATGCGACAATCGATAAAATGGTTATTAAAATTAATAAAAGATTTAAATTACAAATATATATTTACCCTATTTTTTACATAGATTTTGTATTGAATTTGACAAGTATTTTAGCATGATAAAATTGAATCATTCATTTTGTTTTTCAAATCGTTTAAGGGGAAACTAATTGATTTCCAAATTTCACCGAATTCTCTACACTCTTTTTTAAAATTAGAAATGCCAATTTCTTACCCAATCTGATCCTCAACTAATCTATACGATGGCTGAACCCTAAACTTTGTCGTTGTAGGCTCATGATATTTGGTTTTTAAATTATGCTATGTTTTTAGAGTGAATCTACGCGTTTTGCAATTTACACCTGTCTAGTGTTTTTTGAGACAATAATCGTTGGATATGTTTTGATTTTCATACAATATGCCTCTTGAGTCTTGACATAAATCTAATACCTAATGTATCGAAGTATATTAGATTAGTATTGTAAATAACATTTTGTCCTTGTCAGACAGATATGATATCGCCAAGCGATTAATCAAAAATAATCATGAACAATTGGTCATAATCAGAAATAAGTGACTGCTTGGTTGAAAAAATATGTAACGGTTTGATCACCACCACCGATTAATTAGTCAATTAATAAATCTAAACAGACATTTTTTATAACACTATACTAGATACATACACGTTACAAAACACCACAGCTTCACTCGTATTTCTATCATATTTATATATATTCTTCAGGCTAAATTGTAGTTGTAAGAGAAAATCAACACATACATATTTTTTCAGGTAAATTGTTACCGTACGAGAAAATTAATCCAACTCGACACTAGCACGTAGAAAAAATTACATAAATAAATGAATATACAACCAAAATAATAAAAAGTAAAAAACATAAAATAAAAACTGAATTCAACGTAAAATTAAATTGTAATGTTCCGCTTTCAGCATGCGCACACATAATCTCAGGCAAGCTTTTTAGTGAGGGACTCAGAAATAGCAGACCATAGCGTCAAGAATCTGCAACGTCTGTCTTAATATGATGAATTTTAAATAATTTGATACGAATTTTAAATAATTTTAAAGACCTCTGTATATCTACGATTGACTTAAAAAATTATCATCCTGTTGAAATTGTGTATAGTGACAAGAATAATACATTGTAATGTACTGATAAAAATTGTGTATTGTGAGTCTGTGTTGAGATAAAAATTAATGAGTAAGGTTATAATACATTGCAATGTACGGATTCATATGTGTATCGGATTTATTTTTCTTATCTTTAAATTTCAAACAATTAATTTAAACCGTTAATTATTATTATCGTAATTAATTTAAACCGTTAATTATTATTATCGTGTTAAAATATATTTAGAGACAAGATTTTTTTTAATTCTTTACTATTTTTTGAGACAATTAGAAAATCAATTGATAAAAAAATTCTAAACTATCTGTCAGGTAGTGAGTTTTTATCTACTTAAAAAATAATAAAAATTCCAAAACATTATAAAATTTAATTTAATTTCAAGTGTATTTTTTATATAATAATAATATTAAATGGTTCAAATTAATTATTTAAAATATATGTACTTATCGGTCAGAACATGACAATATATATATATTTTTTTGAAACAAGGTTTATTAGTCCATTTTCATTGCGGAAAATTGTTAATTACATGACAATATACGATGGCGCCACTCAAAATTAATTTCTTTCTATTTTCTTTGCAGCACAAATGCATGCATCCCGCTGTCACTCGGTCACTATATTTCTGAAGATACGCATTAAATGCTTGAAAAAGCTATTTTTTTGCCGAGGCCTTATCTTTATATCTTTCCGTGCAGCAAATGGAAAATAACGCAGCGATCAAACACACATTCTTGTAGAACTGAGTTGATTTTAATTCAAGCACTCCATTTATGAGTTCACATGCATTTATATCTTTCTAATATGCAAAATATTTATGTCTTTTTATTTCAATAATCATATTTCGTTGAATAAGCAAACCACAAATTTTAGATTTTTTATTTATAGTAAAGCAATGTAGAAATAATTTATTATTGAATATAAATATTATCGAAAAAAACTATAAATAGAACATATGAATAAGTTATGTATATTGAGTGCGATTATGGCTAGACAAGAAAATACGTAACGTGACATAACAAACACACTATGACTTGGTCATCAATTTTTTTTTCACGTGATGTAACCAAAACGGTAATAAACAATCACATCACGTGTGACAGTGCGGTCACACGGTGACCACACATCACATGACATAACATTACGTGATATGACTAAAATAGTCACCTCAATATATATTTTTTAATTTAATTTGTTGAAAATTTAGAAGAAGAAAAACATATATATAAAATATGAAAAATTTAATAAGTAATGTTGCAAAGTTTAAATGTTCTAAACATAGAGTATATAGAATAATACTCTAAAAAAATACCAAGTTAATAATTCCAACTCTAATTGTACTTATTGGACCATATGTGAGAAAAAAAACAAATTGTCCAATAAGTACAATTTCAATTGTACTTATTCCAACTCTAATCATCTTTTCTCAGATTTTAAGTACAATAAGTTAAAATTTGAGAAAAGAAAAAGATGTCAAAATTCATTGCTTGATTTTCAAATTTTAAAATTATATAAGTGCAAGCTAGCCAAGTAATTTGTGACTAAACTAAATGTAACCATATGTAACGTGACATGACATGACTAGTTTGCATAATGTGATGTGTTATTTTCGCTCAAATACGATTACATTATGCGAGTCACGTCACATGATCAACACATGACATGACATAATGTAACTTGTCATGACGTGAGTAGTTTTCTTTCTCTAATTTTCATTTCTCATTAAAATATATATGTACAATTTATCTTGATAGCTTATATTCTAAAATTAAAATCAAATTTCTTACCATACATCTGTTCAGTAAGCTAAAATTTCTTATAATATTTGATTCACTGAACATGTATAGATCGGTAACACAGATAAACGATTTTCAAATATTTATTGACGACTTGACGTCCCTAATACGTCATACGTTGCTTGCAGTTAACTTATCACAGACAACTTTGCAGAAAAAACGCCACATGAAACCAGACAGGCCACGTAAGATACACGAATTCATATCCTCTGAGATATCTCAAACTTTGCGTGACTTTATGGAAAATCTCAACCGTTTAAATACGTTCTGCACGAATCTCAAAGCAAACATAATACTGCATCAACCCGGAATAGGCACGCGACACGTCGGTCACGCAAAAGTTGAGATATTCAGAGGATACGCACAAGAAACACTGGACATAGATTACCTTTTTTTTTTTTTTTTTTGAAGGAAAGACACAGATTACTTTTACAGGGCTCCAATGAGTACCTGACTGGAGTACAATGACCTTCCAGCGGAGCGATTGGAGTTCGATATGTACGAAGATTTAGGGGGTCCATTTTGATTCGTGCCAGGTAAAAATAGACGACTCAGATCTCATTCTGGTCAGTCAGGTATTGCACTGGATCTGAATTTACTTTTACAAGGGTAACTGCCGTAACTCCATAATCTCCAATTTTTAATGTAGTACATTGTACTCAGTACTCACGTCCCCAAATTCTAAAATTCCAAAACAAAACCCTCGTTCCCCTCTCAATCCCCCATAACCCCTCCCTCCCTCCCTCCAATTCGATCAAAAATCCAAAAATCAGAGCGTGAGAAAATTCCGACAAAAAATTCCATACAATTCGCGAGCCGACGATGGCCGACTCCCCTCCCGTTCCGCCTCCGCCGGGATGCCTCCACGTCCGCTGTGCCGAGTGTTTCGCTATCCTGATGGTTGGCCCCGGCATGACTCAGTTCATCTGTCCCAAGTGCCAGCTGGCACAACGCCTCCCGCCGGAGATGATTCCTTTTCTAGGTCCTGTTGATCCTGGCCCAGGGGGGCGGCGGCCTCAGCCGCGTGCTCAGGGCATCGACCCAACTAAACTCCAACTCCCCTGCGCCAGTTGCAAAGCGATCCTCAATGTGCCGTATGGGTTGACCCGGTTCAAGTGTCCTCAGTGTGACAGTGACCTATCCATCGACCCAGGGGTCCAATTGCCTCCGCCAAATCCTTTTGCTGTTCCGCCTCTTGCTGGAATACGGTCTGTTGGTATCCCAATCCTGCCTGTGCCAGATGTCCCTCCTGAGCCTGAGGAGATCAATGAGGTAGGTTCTGACAATGATGTTAGTGGTATTGACTCAGAGTACAGTTGATCAGTCGATAGTAGAGAATGTGTTGAATGGATCAATTTTAGTCCAGGTCAGTTTTGATCCCTAAATAAATTGATCCGGGGCTGATTTTGAGCATTTTGTAGCCGCTGAAAATAAGGTTGACAGTTTATCTAATTATCAGATTCAGATACTGTCATTAATGAAGAGTCACTTCATACTTTCTTTTAAAGGATTCATTTCATACTTAATTATAACTTTATCTATTTGTTCTGTTATGCGAAGTTTGGTATGGTCCTTGTAAGTGTTGAATGTTTTATGATATTCTAGCTATGATTGGCTAGGAGGAAGGTACTGTGATGCAATAAAAGAAGTTGTGCACTTCTCCTTTGGAGAAAGTCTTCTATCTTTCCCTCTTATCTTCTTTTTATTTCTTCTCTCTGCTCTACCCTTGATACAGTTTAATAATAATTCCATCGGTTAAGTTCCCTTCAACTTAGACTAGATTTAGTTCATTTGATTAATTAATTGGCATAGAAAACGAGATAGAATTTAATTGAATTCAGACTGCATCTGGTTTGCTCTGAAGATAATTTATATGAGGCTTCTTTTTGTGCCTATCTCTTTCCAAAATAAAGCCTGAGCAGTTAGACAACTCATCTAGGTTCCAATTAGTCAGGTTAGGCAAGAGGCATCTTTTTAAAGTTTATTTAAACTCGACCTTTTGTTTTAGTTAACACTCGTTGCTTTAGGAACATGTTTTTGCACTTTTTAGTCTATTTGGGATCATATAATTTATTTTCAGGTCACGATGAACTATGACAACTATAGTTCATCGTGTCTTTGTCTAAAACTTGTAACTGGGCACCTGTCTGAATATCGTTTTTTTGTATCAACCTGAAAGTCTCATTCTTCTGATATGTATTAGTGTTTCCGAAATCAGTTTAATGATCTATAGCTGTGGCACATCTTAAATTAGTTAGAATAGAAGTATGTCCTTGATATTTTATGCTACATTCGATTATGCGAGGAATCATTTATTCTGAGGAATGAGAGAGTGAGTTGACAATGTCTCACATCATTCGGTCGACACTTGAACTAAAGAGATAATCTATCTAGTTCATATGCAAACCAGTGAAGGAGTTGGAAATTCCCAGCTGTTGGATTGCTGATTCTTGTTTCTAGGGGAATGAGCCAATGAATTGAACTGGAACATAGGCAGAAAGGTTTGTTTGATTCCTATACCAGTTCCAGGCTCCATTCATATGATGCTGTGAAATTTGTGTCATATGGTTGATGAGATTTGCCATATTGATTTGTGTTGTTGTGTGTGTTCTATTCTGAACCAAAGAGTATATGTTAGTTTCCTTAAGCCTATTTTAATGTAATCCAAGTGACTAGAGTTTGGCTTATTGAAGAAATCTTTCCAAAAAATTGGGTATAAATTTGCAGTTGGCTTGTTTTTTTAATAAATGCACTTGCAAGATTCCTTAAGAAGAAGCTAGTCCTTTAATAGAATGCAGATAAGTGTTTTTCATTGATGTATTAAGAGGCATAAATAAAAGAAGGATAAACATAGAAAATATCTTTCGGAAATGGAAAATCCCATTAATTAAGAAACTTTCTTGCAGCTGACATCTTTGGTAGAATGAGGTCCTGTCTATATTGCTTACTGTAAGGAATAAGATAAATAAGTAATTAAATACAAATAATTGGATTGTTTGGGCTGATAAGTTCATAATTAGGTAAATAAGGAATTTATACTTAACAACTACTCGGTGTTATCAATTACAGAGGTTTGGTAAACTAAGGTTCCTTCGTTAATCTCGTCGTGTGCAAATACTGTAAACCCTAGTTGTTTGTTGATGAAAGGTTGATTGTGGAAATTGTTTGCTGGTCTGTAATGATCGGATCTGTTTCCTGCCAGAATAAAGATGTGTTACAATGTTAGGACTTGCATATAAGTCGCAACAATTTGAGGATTTCTTTTCTTGTGGCCTCATGTTAACTACTATGCACTCTTTTTAGGAATTGTGATATCTTTACGACCCTACGATTTGTTCTTTTTCCATTTGGATGCAATGGCAATTTATATGCAGTAAAATCTTATCTTCCTATTGAACACATTTTTCATTAGCCTCCATCACTTTCATAGAATTTCCGCCTCCCTTTCATCGATGCAATTGTTATGAAGAAACAGCTCGATTCATGTTCTTATCATACATAATTTTTGTTGAGTGCAAAAAGTCTGTTTTTTGGCGTTCAGGTAGTCACTTTTGATTCAACAAAGTATGTTTGGGCATTGCCTAAATGAATTCGTCCTTATTTGGGCCCCTAATAGAGCTGATAAATCTCTATTTGCAGCCCAAAGCTGAAGGCCTTAATAATTGTTTTTAGGGCTTAATACGTTATTTATTTATTTTCGAAAACCAAGACGGGGCTGGAAACATGGCTGTAAACAACTTCGTTATCATTAAAGCATATCCGCATATTTAATATCTGTCAATGAGTGCATCTAGGGCACTTGTTAGAGCATCACAGTTGAGTTTTAGATAAAGGTTTAATTTATGATCACATTAGGTAATACTGGTTGTTTGATATTGTTGTTATATTCAAGATTTGTTTTTATAACATATTAGAGATCATTTTGCCTAATTGTTTAGTTCTTTCAATATCAATAGTTATGACTGCATTGTGACTACCTCCTTTTTAGCTCATTTTCCCTGTAGTCACGTTGTAATGTGCCTTTTCATTTCAGCTAGAGATTATACTCGACAAATAATTGTTCTGACTACCACCAAAACCACAGGAAATTATAGGAGCAACGAGTATACATTAGAAGTAAAAGCTACACTAAACATTAATAATTAAAATAAGTGTACTTGAAAGAAAAAAAGATCCTTATAATATTAGGAGTTTATGTCAGAGTAGGAGAGAAAAGCTAGAATTGGTACAGTACAATTTACTACGTCAAGAGGCCGATTCAAGTACCCAATTTTTGCTCCATTACTTGCTATTTGTATAGATAACTGCTTGTGTTTTTCCTTTTTCTCTTCTAAATTAATAGCACTCAAGTTTTGTCCGTTCATTAACATTCTTCCTTTTGTTGGTGTAGGTCGCAATTGATGTAGAGCGTGATGAAGATGAAGGCGGTCCCATTGGAGAGACCTTTACTGATTATGTGAGTAATGCCTCCTCTGTCTGTTATTTTCTCCTCTTATTTGATAATACATAATAGTTTGAAATTGTAGAGGCCACCAAGGATAAACCTAGGTGCACCGCATCCAGATCCAATCGTGGAGACTTCCTGTCTTTCAGCTGTGCAACCTCCTGAACCGACTTATGATATTTCTATAATTGACGAGGTGGAGAGGACAAATGCTTTGTCATGTTTACAAATTGAAACAATTATCTATGCAAGTCAGGTACATTATTCTATTTTGTTATTTTTTATCAGTTTAAATCCTGATCAACCATGATTTTAACATATAGTATAACAAGATGTCACAGAAAATGTTGATTTGAAATCAAGTTACAAGCAGATGGTACTGGTACCAATCCCGGGTAAAATTCTCTTGTTATATTTGTTGTTCATTCAGTCATTGTTAACCACAATCGTATTTCTTTCAGAGGCACCTGCAACATTTACCAAATAGTGATAGAGCTGGTTTCTTCATTGGTGATGGGGCTGGTGTTGGTAAAGGCCGTACAGTTGCTGGCTTAATTTGGGAGAACTGGCAACATGGGAGGCATAGGGCTATGTAATTATTCTTCTTCTATTTTAATCTGAAACCTTTGTTCTGTTGCTTTTAGATATAGTTTCATGCTGGAACTATTGACTGTTCTTTGGCTATATATTTTCAGATGGGTTTCAGTTGGTTCAGATTTGAAGTATGATGCACGCAGGGATCTAGATGACGTGGGTGCAGAATGTGTTAAAGGTAGTCTTAATGGTTGCTAAACTTATTTTATAATACACTAGTCTGGTAGATGTAGACTGGATTTACTACTGGTTGGACCATTTTCTTGGCCTTCTTTGTGATTCTCTTGCACCATTTTTGTTCATTTCTATTGACTTGAAACAATCTTTGTTCTAAAATTGCATGTAATTGACACAAATCAAATTAACTTGAGAATCTATTTCTTGTCTGTGGTAAGTTAAGGCTTAATTGGTCTAAGTGTGGCATTTTCCGTACAATATTTATCAGCACCATTTACTGCTGATATTACTTGTCTGCACTCTTAAATTAAGTGCACAAATCAACTTAATTGAGAGCATGATAGAGTTTCTACTAAGATAAAAGAAAAGAATGAGAAAGTAATTACATGAACTAATAATCCTGTTGTGCAGTGCATCCTTTGAATAAACTACCATATTCTAAGTTGGATTCGAAGGCGATTGGCATCAAGTCTGGTGTGGTTTTTGTCACTTATAGTAGTTTGATCGCATCATCGGAAAGAGGCCGGTCACGCCTCCAGCAACTGGTGCAATGGTGCGGTGCCCAATTTGACGGCCTTGTAGTTTTTGATGAGGTATTTTACCTTTTAATGCATCTTTTGTGTTTATTTTCTGAGGGGTCTCAAGTTTGTCTAAATAAGTTGTTCATTTTGGGTTTGGGCACTGCATCAATTGGTCAATGGAAATGGTAATAGAAATTGGAGTATTTTACCTCATAGTGGAGCTTTTTGTCAAATAAAAATGGAAATAACATGATGGACCTGGCCAGCATATTTGCAAAATTGCAAAATGCTACCAGGGCTTCATTGTCGTTGTATTAGTAGCAGGTTAGTTTATAATTCGTATGCAGAATATATAAGGATTAAGGTGTTTGACCCTTCTGAAAACAGATATGAAAACAGATATGAAGAATAAAATAATATTAAGCAGAAAATTGATTAACTGACATAGTATCACAAAATGGACTGCAATTACTCGTCAGTAAATTTTCCTGAATTAATTGGTGTGCTATGCTATTAAATCATGTATGCAGTGTCACAAGGCCAAAAATCTAATACCTGAATCTGGATCACTACCAACTCGTACTGGTACTGCTGTTCTTGAGCTTCAAGAAAAGCTGCCCGAGGCACGAGTAGTCTATTGCTCTGCAACTGGAGCTTCAGAGCCCCGTAATATGGCTTACATGGTACGGCTTGGACTTTGGGGTGCTGGGTCTTCCTTCGAGACATTTCAAGATTTTCTAGGTTAGTGTTCTTCCTTTTCTTTTTTGACAGCCTATTTTTAAGGACAACATCTCTTTTTTGGTACTGTTTCATCAGCTCCATACCAGCACAACAAAAGAGAAAATATCTTTTTGTTCCATTACTTCATTTTTGTGGTTTTATTGGTGTCTTGTAGGACTTAGTTCAACTTTAGGGAGGTTTAGTTGCAGAGTTTATAGCATAGTATTAACTAAGTTAATGCTTGGCTGTGCAAGTGAGGGGCTAATATGGCATATTAAGGCTCACTGAACAATTATTAACTTTGGTTTCACTTACTGGTAAGGTAAACTAGGAACCACTTAGGTCTGATACTGGAATGGCATATAGGTATATTTGTCCATTGATATGTTGTCTTGCATTCAATATTTTCAATTTTAAAACATCTTCAGCTGCTCTAGAAAAAGGTGGTGTTGGTGCTCTGGAGCTTGTTGCAATGGAACTGAAAGCTAGGTTTGACATTCTCTTTTAAACTTGCGAAAATTCATAGAAGTATAGTGAGCAGTGGTGATGTTTTCTATCTTTTTTTCCTTGAGGTTGCTGCTTGTGATTTAGATCATAAAATTACATTTGAAGAACCTCTTACCTAGTGTTTATCTTTTTTTCATCCAGGGGGATGTATTTGTGCCGCACACTTAGTTACAAAGGGGCAGAGTTTGAAGTTGTAGAGGCGGTTCTAGATGAAAGAATGATGGTAACTACTACATCATTTTCTTCTTTGTATACGATTTGGTTTAGGATAGAGCTTGAAATTGAGTGCAACACGGTTTTCAATACAGGAAATGTATAAAAAGGCTGCCGAGTTTTGGACTGAGTTACGACTTGAACTATTATCAGCATCTACATATTTTGTTGATGAGAAGAATAATGGTAGTCAGCTCTGGCGGATTTATTGGGCCAGTCACCAGGTACTATTTGCATTGTTAATTTATTTCCTCTTTTGGCAGTTTCTGCTCGTAATTTTAATGAAATTCCTGCTTGCTTCCACTATCATGGTACTGGCAGGTGTTCTATGAGCATCTTGCAACTGGGTTTTCTCATGAGTGATGATTCCATGCAAGTTGAAGAGTACAAATTATCATATTGTGTGCTACACAAAAACTCAAAAGCATCCCACTCACAAATAATAACTAAAATAGAACAAGTAAACCCACACATGAAAAGAGAAACACATGCATCTCAATACTGCGAAATGAAGAGCAAACAAAAGCAACAAACATAGGCATACTTATATATAATGACTGTGTGCATGCATATATTCACCCAGACACACACTTAGAGGCAGCACTAGCGCTCACACCCATACAGATGGAAATTTACACATCTGATACGGTTTAGGAGTGAGTACGCATACACCCTATGAAAACAATTGGATTGTTCTCTCTAAGCTATTAGTTTTGAGTAGTAAAAAGCAGCAGCTCATGGAGAGAGACATACACTTACCATGTCTACAAGTTTATTGTTCATTCCTTTTATTTTATTGAAGAGAAATGAAAGGTCTATGGTTTTTTTCTCCAGCGATTTTTTAGGCACATTTGCATGTCAGCAAAGGTTCCTACAGTAGTTAGTCTGGCCAAAGAGGCCTTGGCACAGGACAAGTGTGTCGTTGTGGGCCTTCAGAGCACTGGAGAGGCACGCACTGAAGAAGCTGTCTCTAAATATGTCTGTTTGCAGCTCTTTTCTTTCTATATTGTTTCAGGATGTTTCTTATAATTGAAGTCCTGTTAAATAACTGCACCCCATACAGCCTGTAAAAGTAATGCCTTATAAATAGCAGAATTTTATCTAATTACAATGATTTAATTGCTTCCATGACGAAGAAGTTTAAAGAGATATAAGGACAAAAAAATAAAATTACATCGAGACATTATTATTCTGCCATGTCTGGTAGGGATTAGCTACTCATAATTGGGTCCTTATCATCATCACCCAACAATTTAGTCATGTACAGCAAAAAGTTCTTTTCGCATATTTTAATATATGTTAGTAGGTAAGCCTGAATGCCTCAAATTAGATCTAGGAACTAATAAACAAAAGAGCACAGACAGAAAAAAATAAAGAAATGGCTAAAAAGTTGAAATCAGGTTGCCATTGGTTCAGTTAGTTGTCAGTGTGTAGTACTTGATATCTTCCATTTGTCTTTTGTCATGTTTGTAGATTTTTATATATTTTAAAATAGTCTTACTGTTTTCAGATACGGCGTAATAAATGTCCTTGTTGTTTGTGTTGTGAAACAGGGTTCAGAATTAGATGATTTTGTCTCTGGGCCCCGTGAACTTCTGCTAAAATTTGTTGAAGATCATTACCCATTGCCCAGACGTCCTGATCCTAAAGCAGGTGTAATCCTACACCCACAAACTAACATTATTTTTTCGTTTCTTTTTTTTTTTTTTTTTCAGTATTTCCTTTCTTTTTTCTGCATTTATACCTCTGTAAGTTTATGTTCTGTATGTTACATGCACGATTGCCAGATCTTGATATGATTTTCAGTTCACTTCATCAACCAAACCTGTACTGATACATAAGCTTCTTAAAAAGAAATGCTAACATAAACATTTAAAGGTTGTGACACAACTTGGTTTCTTAAATTCTTAATGATTAACTTTCTCTGCTTGTGTATTTGTAATATTCATCATATTTAGATGAAGAATTAGAGAAGGAGAATGAAAGAAAAAGACCTGCTGCATCACATGATGTGTCAATTAGAGGGAGGGTTCGTAAGGTTGCCAAATGGAAAGAGTCAAGTGATGAAGAGAATGGTGATGATGAATATGCCCCATGTGAGAAAATCACCTTTTGGCCTTCTTGTTTTTTCAAAAATGAAAAAATGATATTGCCATGCAAGTAACTTGTAGGAATTAAGCAGTCTACAGCTTTTTATTTCTTTAGAATTATGAGATTTTGCTAGTGTAAACATTTAATATTTCTCAACTTGGAGGTGTTTATGTTGATGAATACAGCTGATGAGTCGGATCATGAATCAACTGAATCTGATGACGAGTTCCAAATTTGCGAAGTTTGTAATAATGTTGAAGAGGTACTTCTATTAATCCATTGTTTTAATATTTAAAATGGAGATATAAGGTCTAGTTGAGACAGTGCTGATTATTTCTGGAAACCAAATACAAATATAACCACGGTAGTGGAAATTAATTTGTAATTATACATCCTGGTCTAGAATATGAGCTGTGCTAAAAGAATAAAATATTTGATAGTTCTGTTACATACGCAATAGAACTGTCCCCTTGTCTGGGGCATGCATGAAGGATACAATCGAAATTCGTCAGTTATAACAGTAATATATTCAACTGCTTTGAGGTTACAAATGCAATTTTTTTTATGCTGTTTGAATAGGAGAAAACACTTTTACTTCACTGTTCGTGCTGTGGCAAGCTGGTGCATCCGAACTGTTTAATTCCTCCATGGACTGGGCCCATAGATGATGACTGGTCATGCCATTCGTGCCATGATAAAACTGACGAGTTCTTCAAAGCTAGGGATCAGTATGTAGCTGAGCTCTCGAAAAGGTACCCTATCAGTTGTTTGTATGGGGCCTATAGGTATTAGTGTTATTGAGTCACTTGTGCAGTTTGTATTTGCCCTTCTGATACTGTTTCCGTGAAGTGTGGTACTTGTATACGTGACCATATTGGATTGTTCTCACTTGTACTTTTTTTTTATTAGTTTTCTTTTTCATTATGAAGTAGGTGTTCTTTTAATATTGTTATTGTTCGAAAAGGTTGGTGACATATTGAATATTATTTCAAGGTTTGAAGATGCATCTGAGAGGAAAAGGAAGATTTTGGATTTGATCAAGTCCTTGGATTTGCCTAATAACCCACTGGATGATTTAATTGATCTGGTAACCATTCCCCTGGTGTTCTGCTCACACGGTCTTTTTTCCTTCCTTTTTTAAGTTAGTTAATTTCCATGCTCAATTCATTGGAATATACACAGCTTGGAGGCCCTCAAAATGTGGCCGAGATCACTGGCCGACGGGGAATGCTCGTTAGAGCGTCAGGAGGGAGGGGTGTTGTTTATCAGCCGAGAAACACGTGAGTTGATTTTTTTTTCTCTATATCCCTTCTTTTGTTTCATAATATCCTTTTCTCGCTAGAATATTATCTGTTATTTTCTCCCACAGGAAGGAAGTTTCCATGGAAATGATAAATATGCATGAAAAGAAGTTATTCATGGATGGTATGAAGTTGATTGCGATCATCTCTGAGGCAGGGTCTGCTGGTGTCTCCCTCCATGCTGATCGAAGAGCACCTAACCAGGTCAGAATTAAAAAAAAAATTATGTCTGCGTCTTATTTCCGTTAATGTTTGAGGATCTTGTTGCTAAAAATTTGTATACAAAGTCCTTAGATGTGCTCTGATCCTTGCAAGCATTAAGAGCTATCAGAGGGTTTTTATCTGTGTAAGTATTGATACTGGGGGTGTGTTGGCTTTCTGAATTGATATTTTTCGAAAAAATGTTTGAGCCTGTATTGCGCTCTAGTTTGGACTTAAAGCATCAGCTGTTCTAAATAGAAGAGTTCATTTCTTTTCTTCCGGTACCTAGTGGCCATTCTTAAGTTATATTTTGCTAATAAAAAATTGTAGAGAAGAAGAGTTCATATAACACTTGAGCTTCCATGGAGTGCTGACCGTGCTATTCAACAATTTGGCCGAACTCACCGCTCAAATCAAACCTCTGCACCTCAATATAGGTACGGGGTTTTTGTCTATCTTTTGGTTTCAAGGTTTTACAGATTTTGTAATTATGTTCTCTTAATTATTTTGAGTAGACTTCTTTTCACAAATCTTGGTGGTGAGAAGAGATTTGCATCCATTGTTGCAAAACGTTTGGAGTCTCTGGGCGCTTTAACCCAAGGCGATCGCAGGTTTGTCAAGTCTATCTTTTTTCCTTTCCCACTTGTGTAAAAGATGTCATAGGTGATGTGATGGTGCCCATATTTTAGTAGCTGACATGGCATGTTATCATGATGACTTTTCAACTTTACTAATTTCCTAATTAATTATAATCTTTATGCAACACTGTAAATAAGGGCAAAAAGATTATATTGTCGAAGTTCTCTGTAGTAAATTGATTGACTGAATATTTCTTAAAGTAGTAACTGTGAATATTTATTGAAAATATTTGTAATACTATTTAATGCCAGAAGCATTTAATATGAGGCAAGTTGTATGTAAGTTTTTTTTTGGGCCATCGGATCATACCTCAGATCTGGTGTTTATATTGCTTATTTTGAGCCGTCCAATTTAGGGTTTTTGCTTTTTGTTGTTTGGTTCTGCTTTGCGCCGTCACAAATAGGCTATATAAACAGTGACAAGGAAGTTCAGTTGTGTTTTTTTCTCCATTTCCCCCCTCTTCCTTCAGAAAAACCAACATAAAACTAAAAATGGATGTATTTTGGCCCGCGCCATCGCGGGTCTACTACATTAGAACAATACCAAAATCTGAGACTGCTAGGTAACTGAGGATTTTGCTTTTGTCCATATGATTCTTATTCTTGGGGAAAACCAAATAGGTTTTTTCTTATTATTTTGATTTTTTGTTTTTATACATTTTTCTTGTAGGGCTGGGCCAACAATGAGTGCCTTCAACTATGATAGCACCTACGGAAGGAAAGCTCTAGTTGCCATGTACAGAGGGATTATGGAACAGGTTTGCACAGCAATATGACATATCTTCTCTTCTAGCATTAGTTTTTTTTTTCTTCATTTTCTTTCTTTTATCTGATATGCATGTCATGGGTGATGCTAGTCTACCTTCCAATTAGTTTCGTACGGCTTGGCCCTGGGAGCTTGGTACTAATCAGTGGGAAAATCTTGGTTGGATACCTGAAACCTTTGTCTCAAGAATAATTGGACCCAAAATTGGATCCAGGTTTTTCTGCATAAAGGCTAACAGCCTCAGTTTGAAGTTACAAAGGGGTTGGTAAAAGCTGTCTGTCTTTTAGCACTTCCAAGGCAATTCTCAAATGCTGTGTCCGGTCATGCCAAAACTATAGATGAGAATGTCGTCAAAAATCCAATACTTGTTTTCTCAAATAGGGTCCAAACACTTGATTCATGAAAGCCTGGAAAGTTGCAAGCAATCAATGTAAAGTGGAAATCTCTTACAAAAAATTGCAAATTCTAAACAATATATTAGATACTGGTTCAGCAGGAATGTTACTGGTACAGAGTAGTCTTAGAAATGTATTTTCCGTAGGATTTGTACTAATTCTTTATAATAATTTGTTCTAATTCTGAACAGGATTCCCTCCTTGTGGTCCCTCCTGGCTGCCCGTCTGATGATCTGTCCTCCATTACGGATTTTATTACCAAGGCCAGAGCTGCTCTAGTGTCAGTTGGAATAATCAGGGAGATAGGCAGCTGTAAGTTTTTCTGTAACCTTTACCTTGTCATGTTGGTAGTTGGAATAATTTGAAGTTTGCTACCATGCAACATACTTCTGGGTTCCTCAAAAGCTCATTATGACCAAACTTTGAGAAATTAAGCACTGATTAATCCTCAATATATGATTGGTTGACCAAATCTACCATGCAACATACTTCTGGGTTCCTCAAAAGCTCATTATGACCAAACTTTGAGAAATTAAGCACTGATTAATCCTCAATATATGATTGGTTGACCAAATCTACCATTTATTGGACCTCAATTTGCAAATAAGTCATACCCATCACTCCCTCGATTCTTTGAGAAAACCATAAACCAGCCTACAGAACCAAGACCAGCTGAAACAATACGAGTTTGGTTAACCAAGCCAAAAGAGTTTGGTTAACCAAACCCAAATTGGTACCGTATGACAGGTAGAAAGAGAGAGGGCAGAGCCAACTGAAAGAATACTGTTATGGTATTGTAATCCTAATTTACTTAACTTCTAGGAAATGGGCGTAATTTAACAATAGTTAGTTACTGAATTGCAGCCAATGGTAATGGAGGGAAGATGCCAGGTCGGATCGTCGACTCTGACATGCATGACGTGGCACGGTTTCTGAACCGGTTGCTTGGCCTACCACCTGTCATCCAAAATAAGTAAGTTGCTTATACAGTCAAAAGTAATTAGTGAATTTTTTTAAGTGTTTACATTAACAATAATTACCAACATAATAAACTACCTTTGGGTGTTTGCAGACTTTTTGAGCTTTTCACCACCACACTTGATGTTATTCTCCACAAAGCTCGAAATGAGGGGCAGCTTGACTCTGGCATTGTGGATATCAAGGCCAACAAAATTGAATTGCAAGGGCCACCCAAGGTAAAACCTTTTGCTTTTGGAGAGATGTTAGCCTTCTGTTCCATTTTGACAGAAAGTGACCTTGTAAACTTTGCATTTTGTTGTGTTCCTGTACTATAAGCTGACACAGATTTTGTTACTTTGTTATTTATGGTTCACTTCTTTTGAAACTGTTTTTTATGATTCATTAATTAACAAAATTAGTTCAATTTTTGTAGCTAAATGTTTATTATCTTTAACTTGTTCTTACAGACTGTATATGAGGACAATTTGTCTGGTGCCTCTACAGTTCTGTTCACCTTTATTATTGACCGGGGCATAACTTGGGAGGTATGCAAGTTCTCTATTCAAATTATTATGAGCTCCCTTAAAGTACCTGTTTGCAATTTAGCCTAGTTCTCTTTGTTATGTGACTTAAATGAATAGTGTTCTAAAATTTGATTGTTGGTATGCAAGGCTGCACAAGAGATCCTGGAGACGATGAAGAACTCCCAGACTGGATCAAGTAATGACGGCTTCTACGAGTCAAAAAGGGAATGGATGGGAAAGAGACACGTCATGCTGGCATATGAAGGGTATGTGATGCATAATTCTCTACTTTTCTCTCCAGTCATATTATAGAGGCCTCAATGTATTGGTATGGTCACTGGTGGTACCATTTTTTTAACATCGAATGAGTTGTCCAGTATATGAATATAGAACAAACCAAGGAAAGTCAAAATAAAAGAGCAATGTTCTTTTATTTTAAGTATTGTCTGCTCCATAGGCTTTACCTTATTCCTTTTAATTTTTAACTTGTTTTTTTTTTATAACAGCCCTACTCCAGGATTTTTTAAAATAATTCGTCCTGCTGTTGGGGGAGCTGTCAGGTATGTTGTTGTAAAATATGCATGTTAATTTATTGGTAACTGGAAATCTATTATGATGATGTTTGGACCTATAAACATTGAAATATGTTCTATTTCTATTGTCGACAATAGTACAAAATATGATGTACTTTTATCGTTTTGAGGGCTGTTACAGCAATTTAGTTGAGAATATGTGATTGTTCTTTTGGTCTTATGGAACTAATTTTGTAGAGAGATGCCGCTAACTGAACTCAAGGCAAAGTACAGAAAGGCATCTTCAATTGAAAAGGTTAGCAAAGGTTGGCAGGAGGAGTATGACACCTCTTCTAAGCAGGTACCTTCACTAAGCCTTATTTTTTTATTTTAAATGGTTAGTATTGAATAATTCAGTTTTGTAATGGCATGACCTGTCCTTGTAAACTTCTTCAATCTCTTCCTCTCATATTGTTACCTTCTGTAATCTTCTATTTTACTATCTACTATTTAATCTTTTAATTTTCACCTGATTTAATTTAACGAAGCATTTGTTTGCCATTTCTTAAGTATATTTTTGTGCATGCTTTCAGTGCATGCACGGGCCAAAATGCAAGGTTGGCAGTTTTTGTACTGTTGGGAAACGGCTCCAAGAGGTGAATATTCTAGGCGGCCTTATCCTTCCTCTATGGAAAATCATTGAGAAGGCTCTAAATAATCAGGTTCTCTCTCTCTCTCTCTCTCTCTCTCTCTCTCTTCTTTTGAAAAACTTGGCAGAGGCTGCCAAGGATCTCTCCGTCTGTCTCTCTCAACCTTGGGAGCATCTGCCAAGTGCTCTCTCTCCCCTTCTAAATTAGTAAAGTGGGCATGGTCTCCTTAAAACATTTGGTCACTTTCTAAGAACTTGCAACCATAAATAACATTAGAGGTGCAAAATATTATTATTTAATAAATTAAGCACCTAGTTTTTCTATTGCTTATATCTTATTATTGTTTTCTGTTATAGGCGAGACAGAGCCATAAAAGACTAAGAATCGTCCGGTTAGAGACAACAGATGATAATCAACGCGTAGTGGGGCTTCTCATCCCAAATGCTGCTGTGGACCATGTGCTTCAAGGCTTATCATGGGATCACAGTGTGGAACTTGACGACGAGGACTGAGGCCTAAAATAGATGCATTCATTTTGTCAATTATTATTTGATATCATTTTTATCTTACTAACAATTTATTAGTAGGGTTAGAATCAATGGAGGGAGTTGTATGTATTGATGTTGTATCTAGATGTGCAGTGCATAATTGGATGTCAAGGCTGATTTTTGAAGTTAGGTTGTGATTGTAGTTGTAGATTTTGATGTATTAGTTCACTGCTTTTGTATAAACAAGCCCTGTGTTAAAACTAAGGGTTTGTTCTCATTTAATTTGGTGGTAATAGAGGAAAAAAATGAAATATAAGATCGGAGTATCTTTTCCGAATTACATTTTCTTTTCTTTTTATTCCCATCGCCCCTTCCGATCTCATCTGAACAAAATTGTTGAAAAAAACAAAAATATTAAATTTGATCAATTCAAGTTGTATTCGGTTTCCCTTGTAAGTAGCTCTTAATGGAAGGGTAGACCAATTTTGGGTCAAGCCCTTACCATGTACAACTTTTGTCACCAGATAACCAATTATTTTTATGAACATTGATATACTTGTTTACTTCAGATCTAACCCATTGTAGGACGGCTCAGAAGGTAGATCACCAATTGGTATTAGAGGGACTTGCAATTTGAGGCTGTTTGTATCATGGTACGATGTTGGAGTTATCACGGTGTGGTGGGCCACTGATTCTGGGAATAGTTTGTGTACGATGGAGATTCGAGGGGTTAGCTCGGCTTCAAGTGGATCCCTGACACTGTGTATGGGGCAGCCCACGAATGAAAAGATAAAAGTCATATGGAATTGGTCGTAGGGTACAAAAGTCAACGGGAAACTGTTGGCGCAGGAAATTTCGTGGAAGGCCACTTTTCTTTAAACGGCCACGATATAAAAGGACCTGCTCCTGGATTACCATTTAGTGCTTAAGCCGGCCCTTTTTTCCTTTCTCATATACTTCTCTTGCCGTTTTTTTATTTTATTTACCACCCTAATAAATCAGAATTAAATTATTACTACCCGATTAATCGGATTTAAGATTTCACCACGAACGCATACCCAGTATGCGGATGGATCCCAATCGAAATGCATACCCAGTATGCAAACGAATCGGTGCGCGGTTTTTTTTATTAATAAAAAAACAATTTAGTCAAAAAAATTCAAACAATTTATAACAAAACTAAAAAAAAAAAGATATATAAAAATTCAAAAAAATATTAAAAAAATTAATTTCGGTACGCATACCCAAACCGTTTGTGTACTGGGAATGCATTCCGATTGGGATCTGTCCGCATACTAGGTATGCGTTTGTAGTTGAATCTTAAATCTGATTAATCGGGTGGTAATGATTTAATTCTGATTCATTAGGGTGGTAAGAAAAAAAAATTCAGCTTCACTTGTGTGCATGAGCTAATTTTTAGTCTCAACTCTCAACTCGTGTAATTTTGAATTTTGATTGAGATATAATTCATTATCATAATTCATGTACAATTGTTATTTTTTTTTATAAAAGTAGTGACTATGTCACCTATTTCTATTAAAATAGAAACCACAAGTAATCGACCTAATAGATTAAAGAAAAAAGAAGTACATCCCAACGTACAACAGCTATCCAATCAATTCATGGTTAAAACTATACTTACCTCAACAAAGAAGAACCTCATTTAATATATGATACGCCCAAAGTAGAGCACGAGGCAACAAAGTATAATATAATATATGATACGCCCAAATAGAGTATGGCTAATATAATATCAAGAATAAGGCTGGGGTGCTATGGATAGCATAGAGGCCTTTATGCTACGGCTTAATATTCAAGTTTTTAAAATTCAAACGGTCGATTCGAACTGTTTATCTTATTCTCCATATTAATATCTGCTTGGAGACCAAATTTTACATTTTTCTGAATTTTTTTACTATTTATTAAGTATTTTACAAAATTATTGATCCAACGGTGGCTGTACAAAACAGTAAAATCGTTGGATTAGCGATTTCCAAAGTGGCTTAATAAATAGTAAAAATTTAAAAAATTATAAAATTTGGTCTCCAAGCAGATATTAATATGGAGAATAAGATGAATGGTTCGGATCGACCATTTGGATTTTGAAAACTTAAATATTGAGCCGTAGCATAGAGGCTTCTATGCTATCCATAGCACCCCAGCCTTACTCTAATATCAATTTCATTTTAGTCTATATAACATTAATTTCAAAACCTATGAAATCGAGTTCAAATGGTGAATCCAAACTGTTCAAACCAATTTACTTTATGAGTGATGCGTTTACATGTAAACTTTTTATATTTTCAAGTTATTTTAGTATCAAATCAAGCGGCAAAAAAATTAAAAAATGAATGTATTAAAATTAGCTTAAAAACTCACACATTTGACCGCTTGACTTGATACCAAATAAACTAAAAAACTTATAAATTTTACATGTAAACGCACAACTAATGAAGTAGATCGGTTTGAACGGTTTCGATTCACCATTTGAACTCGATTTGATAGGTTTTAGAATTAGTGTTATATAGACTGAAATGACACTGATGTTATATTAACTATACTCCTCATTAAGTCTGATAATAGCTATATATGTTGCTGCTCATCTAATTTATCTTAAGAAACTATCTATAAAACTTCACATTATCATTGCAGATCCTACAATATAACCGTCTGCGTTCTCCTAAGATAATATATCCTCGACATATTCATCTGTTGGATCATTTTTTAGAAATACTGAGTTCATTACAAAATTGAATTTGATCTGGCGGAGCATGATATTTAGAACCTTGATCAATCATAATAAATATCTAACTTTTCGAGGTAAAATTGATTTTCATGAAGAATAAAACACATAACTATTCAAATCTCCAAAATCTAACTAATTAAATAAAGTGTGTACATTAAAACTATCTTTACCGTCTCAACTTCATTTAATTGAATCCATAGTATCATTTAAAGGTAAAATTTTCCTAAATTGTATAACATTCTGACTCAATACAATTATGAATAACCAGTAACACTTATGTCCACAATATTGTTAATTGATGTAAGTCCTAATTAAAAGTGAGAGAATATTCTAGAATTAGTGGGCTACTGTATTTTATCATGATAATATTTTTCAATTATCGAACCAATCTCAGTTATTAATTTTCTAGTTTCTGAACGTAATCATATCTTCCATTAGAGAAAGGAAAAAAGAAAAGAAAAGGATTCATTCTATTGTTCATGACCAATAATTTAACCACACTAGCATACCTTCAATATGATATATTTGCAATTTATAAAATGAACATTTTAATTTAAAATGAATGCAGTAAAATTGATATATCCTCTCCATTCTCTCATCAACATAAATATTTTAATTAAAGGGATATGCCATAAAAGGAGATTTCTCTTCATTACCACATTTTAAATCTCACAATATCTTGAAAGTAACGCTATTATTAATTATGTCGACAATAGAAACAGATTACAATTTCTAATTTCTGTACTTATTTTCTCCGAGTAAGAAATTGACTGATTTTTTTTATTAAGGGAATAAATAAATATTAAAATAGATGTAGGATGTAGGATGTTATGAAATCTTGAAATATAAGAAAAACATGATGGTTTATCACGTCCAGCTAATCTAAATTATAAACACCGCACTTGTTAATTAACTATAAAAAGAAAAAATTATTGGACATGATAGAGGATCACGTCCAGGCACATGCAATTCAAATTGAAGGGAATGAAAACAATGCATTTCTAATTTTGTTTTTGTTTTTTGTTTTTTGTTTTACTTTTTTAATTAATTGCTAAGTGCAAGTGTGGAGAATTACATTTAATTATGGACATGATAGTTATAAACTATCATGCTCTTTCTATATTTTAAAATTTTACAAAATTCTATTCCTATTTCGATATTAATTAATTTACTTTCCTATAAATAAAAAAATCGGAAGAAAGTGAACACAGATTAAATTAAAGTAGTACACAATTTCTTTTTTTGGGAATATTGATACTTGATAGTGATATGAAACAGTCTAATTACTTAACCATAGACCAGGTCAATAATTTATGTAAAAAGGAGAAGCTTCAGTGGGGACCACAATACGCGGCTTGGGCACTACAACCAAAGAAACCAGTCTCACATAAGATTTCTTAAACAAACAGATCAAACAACTCCACCAAAAGTCCAAAAACGTTCCCAATAATATCCAAAGAAAAACAAACTCTTTGTTTCGATCCCATATTGCTGCCGTATTAGCCGCCAATCGGTGAATTTTACTTAAATTCGTTTTGAGAGATAGTTGTTTGGAGTTTGAATTGATGATTGGAGGTGGTAAGATGGAGAGACAGTCTTTTAGTCCGTGTTGCTCTTCTTCGACTTCGTCAGCTAGTGGTCAGAGGCGACGATCCGATTTCCTTAATATTTTCAAGGTATTTTCAATTATTACGCGCCAAAATACCCTGGTCTTAGATATGCCTCTTGCAGTGATTTGTTTGCTATTTTTATCATTCAAATAAACGAATAACGCTTGTTATCCCTTGAAACCTCTGGAATAAACACCGCCTTCAATCTTTAAATTTTTTGTCTAAAGAAAGAAACCATATGGCTACTTTATTGAGCTATTTTTTCTCTGTTAGGTTTCTAATAGTTGACTTCCATAAAATTTTGATCATCAGGGTGCTGGTTGCCTAAATTCAACATCGGCTGACAGTGGAAAAGGGAGAAGTAAATTCTCCAGTAATAAAATAAAGCATGGTTTTCACCTGGTCGAGGGTAAATCAGGGCATGACATGGAAGATTATCATGTTGCAGAGTACAAGTGCGAAAATGGACATGAGTTGGGCCTTTTTGCTATTTTTGATGGGCATTTAGGTGATGGTGTGCCGAGTTATCTCAAAGATAATCTCTTCAAAAATATAATAAGCGAGGTAAAGTCAAAGCTGGTACCCACCTTTCAACCCTGTTCGAATTTTTGTAATTTCTATAGAAGCTTGTGTAGCTGGTAAGTGAACAATTTTTGTCATGAGAGGAACTTCGTGATTTTTTCATATCATTTAAATACAATATAATCTAATATAGTACATGCAAATAAGAAAAAACCCATTAATATATACTCACCAATTTGAAAAACCCAATGTGTCCATTTTATTTATGGATTATGATTGGGTGTTTGTACTTCATATAATATATATATTTCACTTAGTAAAGACTTTTAGTAGCATTGGTGCATCTGCTTTGATGCTTAAAATTTCCATTCTATTTCTGTCTATAATTCCAGCCAATCTTTTGGGAGAATCCAGAGGAAGCGATAAAAAAGGCATACTGCTCAACAAACAAGTACGTTCTAGAGAACTCCAAGGATCTAGGGCCTGGTGGCTCGACAGCTGTCACAGCTATTGTAGTAGATGGGAAGGATTTGTGGATTGCAAATGTTGGTGATTCTAGAGCAGTTGTGTGTGAAAGAGGTGCCGCAAATCAATTAAGTGTTGACCATGAGCCACATACTGAGAGGCAAAGGATTGAAAACCAAGGCGGTTTTGTTACCACATTTCCTGGTTTGTCTGATTTTTCTTATTTATTTTTTCTATAAATTTCTTTTTTGAAATAATTCTAGGTTGGTGGAATGTTATATCAAACTTCTATTGGCTCATAAAAGAGATCTGAGTTTTGTTAGAGATTCTAGCTTGGTGCTGCTTATTAGGAATTACCTTGCCTGAGACAACAATATTTGATTGGATTAAATATAATAGGAATGGACTCAAGATCCAATTCAAAAGAACTTTTTTTTTCAAACTCTTGTTTTGTTGGTATTGGGAACTAAACAATTATATTTTATTTTTTACTGACCCCAAAATAGAATGGGCTCAGGGTTTAGATATAAGATGAACTTTGACTAGGAACTCATAATATATTGTTTTCCAGAGTAGAATGAGAACTACGTTTAAAAGGAATGAGGAGGCGTAGGCTAATAGACATTCGTATTATGTTAAAATTCTCTTAGCTCACCTGAAAGAATATCCTAGATTGATGCAAAATATATGCAAATATGTTCTCCATTTGTTCTTATTGTTGATGCAAAATTTAGGCGATGTACCCCGTGTAAACGGGCAGCTTGCAGTTGCTAGGGCATTCGGTGATCAAAGCCTCCAAGCACATTTAAGTTCAGAACCTGATATTAGACATGTCCCAGTAAATTCTACTATAGAATTTGTTATTCTCGCAAGTGATGGCTTATGGAAGGTTGGTTATTTATACAGTAGAAACAATGATTTATTTCAGGCAAATTTAGCTTTACGTATATTTCAAGCTCTATCATTTTTAGTTTGTATTTCACTGGTAATTTCTATGTTGGTTTATTTTTGTTGGAAAAATAACTGACAATAGCAGGTACCCTGAAAATATTTCTACTTGCAAAATGCAAAGGGAATAAACTCTCAGAATCGATTTAGTAAAAGATGGCCAGTGAATTTCATCGATGATTACCAATCTTAATAATAATACTTTATTGCTTGAGTGATGAAAAAAACGTGTTCGACGTATTCTCTCAAGATGTAAGAAAAGAGAAGAAAAGAAAAAAAAAAGCAAATGAAATGAGGACTGGGGTGTTCTAATGGCTATGTAGTCTTTATCCAAGCAGAAACCAATTTTTTTTGGGTTGGTCAACGGTGGTCATGTAACCTTTATGTAAAGCAGGTAATGAAAAATGAGGAGGCAGTTAATCTGGTGAAATCAGTGAAGGATCCTCAAGTGGCTGCTAAACGACTGACAACAGAGGCATTGGCACGAAAGAGCAAGGATGATATTTCTTGCATTGTAATCCGGTTCCAGTGTTAAAGGGCTTGATCTGCTATTTTATGGCTTCTTGTTATTATAGAGGGAGGATTGTGCCTCCTGTCGGTAGGGTATATTGTGTGTATATTGTGTGTTTTGTCGTAGTTTGCGTGCTAATTTAGTTTAGTGGTTATTGAGTTTGGGGATTCTATTTGAGTTTTTTCTTGTTTACTTTTGGTACATAAATTGGTACATACATGTCCATACATTTATATGTAGAGGGAGGGAGTGGAGAGGAGAAACAGAGAAACAGAGAGAAATGTCGTGTGTGATAGTCCTGTTTGGATTGTGATGGACACCATGTGAAATGATTGGTTTGGATTCTATATGGTTATTATCCTGGACCACATTTTGAAAATATCTTTTTAGAATGGAGACATTCCTCTCTCTTCCTTACACAAAATTAAAGGATTTTATTGTTTTTCCTTCGTTTGACCTGACAAAGTTTGGACTTTGCACAGCATCGTTTGATATAAAAAGCTTGTGTTATCTAATCTGGTAGATCCAAATCTTAGTTACAGTAAAAAATCTTGTGTCATCTGGTGGATGGAAATCTAAGTTACCAGTATTTCAACAAGGCAAAAGAAATCTGGAGGTGTTCGTTTGTGGTTGTTGTCACAAGTCACTATTCTACTCCGCAAGAAGTCTGGCAAATGTTGGTTCCGTTTACTCTCTGTAAGTCTGTAACACTGGTAACTCGTTGTCAATAGTTGGGATTTCGGACTACTGAGAACTGGATAATATATTATTATTTTTTTGAATAAAATTATAATTCTTCGTTCCATCAACATTCACAGTTTTCCACTTTCGCTTGCTTCTTGTTGAACAAGTGTTCTTAGTATTCACACTTTTTTATTTCTCAGTTCTCAATTTTTGTGCTTTAAATTTGAGCTTTAAATTTATCTATTTCCATAAATCAAATTGAAGAGTTAGTGCTCTTTTCAAAATTCAAGTCAACACGATTTGATATCTGAAATTCTCAAATTTAATTATATATATATATATAGAGAGAGAGAGAGAGAGAGATGGGCTATGGTGCATTGCAATGCATGAACTCTCTCATGCATTGCACTATAAATCATGGATTTAAATTCCAAACGACCAATCCGAACCGTATATCTTGTTCTTCATATTAATATGTGCTTGGGGACCAAATTTTATATTTTTTGAAATTTTTTTACTATTTATTAAGCAATTTTTAAAGTCGCTGATTTGATGGTCCAGAAAATTTTACTGTTTTTTACTGTTCACATAAAAACAACAATTTTCAAAAATTCTTAATAAATAGTAAAAAAGTTTAAAAAAATGTAAAATTTAGTCTCCAAGCACATTTCAATATGGATTAAACATCTAATGGTTCGGATCGGTCGTTTGGACTTTAAATCCATAATTTATAGTGCAATGCATAAGGGGGTCCATGCATTGCAATGCACCATAGCCCATCTCTCTCTCTCTATATATATAGAGTAGAACTAGGGTGTTCTTAAGCTCACCAAAGTGTTTGGTGAGCTTAACTCCAAAATCCATCAAATCGGTTTCAAATGACGAATCCGAACTGTTGGAATCCGCTTCTCTTACGTGTGATGCATCTACATGTGAAATTTTTAAACATTCGAATTAGTTTAGTATAAAGTCAAGCAGTCAAAAAACGTTCAAAAAATGAATGCACTAAAATTAATTTATTAACCTTATAATTTTGACCAATTGACTTTATACTAAACTAATTGAAATGTTTAAAAATTTCACATGTAGACACATCACACGTAAGATATGTGGATTTCAACGGTTCGGATTCATTATTTGAAACAAATTTGATGGGTTTCAGAATTAAGCTCACCAAACACTTTAGTGAGTTTAAGAACATCCTAGTTCTACTATATATATATATTTATAAAAATCGCTAATGTTTAAAATTAATGTACAATATTAATAATTTGTCCTTGAAGTTTGGGACATAAATTTCACATTGTGATTTGCTTAAATATCAACAATATAGAAATGAAACATTTTTTTTGAATTATTAAAAGAGAAAAATTGTAAATTGTATTCTGTCATGTAAATTATAAATTGAAATTATAGAATTATCACAATCATGAAGTGAGAGAGAAGCTTCAAGTAATTTGTGGAATCTATATGGACATCTATCATTGAATTTGAAGGCAAATATACTTTGTTTCAACATAAAAAAAAAATATAATATGTGCCTTATCATGGGATTAATTCCCCTCTCGGCCTCTCTCTCCCTCTTTTCACGTCACTTGAAAACTTCTATATTTTTCCTTTTGCCCCAGGGGACACCAGTGTGCTTTCTTTTCCAGTTAGATTAAAATGATGTACATGTCACGGTTATTTACAGGTGACATTTAATGGACATATACTGACGGAATGTCACGTAACGTTTTTTCGGTTTAAACTTTAAACACGATTTAACGCGACGTGTTTTTAGAGAATTTTAACACTAGAAAATTATAAAATATTTAATGTAAAATTCACTATTTGAAGAAATATATATCTTTAAATTAATAAATTGTCTAAATATAACAAGTGACGTCAAAACTATATAATCGTTCCACTTCTAAGCTATATAAAAGTGCATACAACTTGAAACCTTAAGAAATCATACTCAGATAAACGAATCTGTAACCTATTTCTCAAATATTTTAAGAAATCTTGCTGATAAAATTAATGAATGAATCTTTAAGAATTCTGAAAACTTTTTACTAGAAAATAATGAATTGAAAAATTAAATTGAAGGAACAACATCGTACAAGCAATGCAGTCATACAGAATTGAAAAAAGAATAATACAAACTTAGGGCTGACAGATGGGTTCCACCAGTCAGACCCCTGACACACCAAAGGCTGCACAGTTCCCTTATTCTTTTTTCTTATCCCTCTTTTATTTCCTCTCGTCTTCTTTTTCTTCTCCTCACAAATTAACAGCCCCTTCTCTCTCTCCACTCTGCAATGTAGGTCACTTGGTTACTTGACAGTCGCTAGAAATATTATATTTGTATAGTATTGATCCAATTGACTGAAGATCAACGACATCCACAATAAAATTAGGTAAACCGACAATGTAGTATGCCAATTTGGTAGCTGCTACCAAAGTTTCAAAAAAGACATAGTATGCCAAATCAGTGTTGTCAAAAACAGTCGTTTAGTCCGACTTATCAACGGATTAATCGTTGACTGTGATCAAACCGTTATGAATTGTCCGTTTTCATTTGTATAATCAATTAATTAGTCATTTTTATTATTTTTTTTCTGCATTTATCTGTTATATTTATATGTATTATAATTTGGTGGTTGAATGACTCGTAATTATGTAGCTTTTCGTATATATGAGAAATCAAGGACCTATTAACATATTGATTTCGGCTTTAAATGGTTGAATGACTGGTAAAATGGAATTTCCGTAGAAATAGAGGCAAATGGTTAATATATATATATATATATATATATATATATATATATATATATATATATATATATATATATTTTTTTTTTTTGTGATGGTAAAAAAAAAAATTTCGGGTTCCGTTACTAGGTCGAATTGGAGTCTTATTCCAATAACGGGCCCCTTGGCCTTTTTACTGAAAAAGAGAATGAGAATGCCAAGTCCTTTTGAGCTTCGTTCCATTGTTTTCGACCGACAGCAAAATCAACTTGGCTTGGAAATCTCCAAGGAGAACTACAGTTTCGTTGTTGCGTAAGCGTTTCTGTTTACAATTGGAGATTAGTGAGCATGTTGAGTACCTGTTTTATTTTTTCATTTTCAGCCATGAGATCAATTCGGTCATTTTTTAATTTGTTGATTTAAATATAAAAGAAGAACAATCTTGTTCTTCATGCCGTTTAAATCGATCAGACACGGATTTTCTCATTGATAAAAAAATAATGTTGCAATAAAGACACGAGAAATCTAACTTGCAAGATAATAATATTCACACAATGCACTAATTTACACTCACAAACGATGATTTGTCATTCATGCCAACCCCACCTTTTAAAACATATCATGTAACTTGGAAAGGAACACACAAGAACAAAAACACCAGAGTAACAATTACCAATAAAAAAAAAGAAGCACCACAGTAATGCATCACAAGAGGCACCACATCATCATTACACCGACTTCTCCGCACCGAGAAAGTACTCCGTCGTCAGTTGATGGAAGATACTTGGCTCTTCCTCCATCACTGCGACAATACTAGGCGCTGCATGTGCGTAGACAACCCAATCCCCAGTTGGCTGCGGAATCGGCATCAGGTATCCAGCCTTTCCTCCCCAAGGAAAATGGTATGAGCCAAATGTTGCCTTACCCCAACCGAAATCGATATCAGGAAATCCTCTCCCTGATGACACTACACAAGAAACAGACTTATCCTCTTCATTGCTATCTCCAAGGTATATTGTCGCTGCTGCTGGCTCTGGCCGGTGGGCCTCCACCCAATCCAGTAACCCAAGAAAGTGATTTTCTGTTGCAGCTGGTGATAGCCATTCATACACTTCCTCTGCCACCTCAGTGAGTTTCATGTCGAGCAAGGTTTGCACATGTAAATTCCCATATGGTATAGATAGCACATTGCCAAAGTAACTCTCCATAAACTTTTCACCGTGGACATTTTTCATGCGCGAGCGGCCATTCACGACCATTCCTATTGAGCACGACTTTTCACCCTGATTGGCTGATCTGGCCAAAATTTGCCAGAGATAGGCAGTGAAACAAACCAATTTGCTACGGCTATTGCCGGCTATTTTTTGGATCCTGGCAATGTCAGTGGCTGAGACATAATAAATGCGATTGACAGGTTCAGAGAAGGTTATTAGTGGATTTGGTGGGGGGCAAAGTGAAAGAGGGGTAAAAAGTCGGTCAAAAAGGGGATCAAGAGCGTTTGAAGGGAAGAGGGGCCGAGAAGAGAGGAGAGACCGACGAAAGGAAGGTGTGCAGCTAATAGGTTGGCCGAGTGCAGTATCAGCCCAAGCTGACATGAACATGTTAAATGAGTAGGCATCTGCAACACGGTGATCAAACATGCATCCGACCACCACGCCACCACACCTCAACTCAGTGACCTGGATTAATAATGGTAAATTGCAAAATAAAAAAAATAATGATTACAGTGTTGTTGATGATGATCAAGTGACTAAGAAATATGAATAATGAAAATTTAATACCATGAATTCCATTATTGTTTTATGCTTGAATTTATTCTTGTTTGCACTTATCATCAAAGATATTCTAATTTTTCTGATTTTCATTCTGTTAAAGTTGAGATTATTTGGATAGATCAAACTCTGTCTCTGCATGAAAGGCTAGATACCATTGTGGGGGGTCCAAATGAGCTACCAAATTTTCATGTTTCTTCAAGATCAGGGTTTGGTAGCACTTTTTTTTTTTTTTAATGTTTCTTTCATGTCCAAACAAATTAATCGAGGGACTCAGGTGGGCCTGATTAATTAAGTTCTTGATTTGGTTGAGGGGGTTATTGACTTCTAAGTTGTCACCAACTCGAACATGAATATTCCGACCTGTTTCAGTGAATTGCTTGTTACTATGAAACTGAAAACTGTGCATTCAGCCAAATAACACATTTTGGTTCAGATGCGCGCAAGTCAAAATGCTACATGCAATTTTTCTAGCTACTTCATCAACGTCCCACCGTCTGCGGTTAAGAGAAAAAGCCTTAATAAAAAATTGATTGCATGCATAAAGGCTTAATATAAGATATTTTTTCATAAATTTATCTTTTGCTACGATGTATTTTTTTTTATTATTAGTTCAGATTTTTAATTATTGTGCTCTGGGTTCACACTCCAAATGCTGATATTTCACTGCCAACACAACTACACTATATATTTATATTGGAAAGGTCAGCTGGACTTTGTATTGCAACCCTTTAATTACATGTAACAAAAGTTAGCCTTGACTCAGTACTAATGAACTTCAACCTCATAACGGAAGTTGAAGTTGTTCAACTAAATGACATAATTAATAATATCCCTAATTAACCTCTCTCTTAAGTTAAGTGCTCACCTATGTCAAGTTCCTATATTAATGGATATAGGTAAGGAAAAAGAGAAATTTAAATTTGTTGTTTTCATGTCGAAATTTATTAAACAAAATAATTCTTTAATTAACACACATGAGATTTGTGATAGCCTGATAGGTGCATGATTTATAATAAGTTAAACATATATTGTAGAATTTTGTTTCCTTGACAACTGAATATATATGTACATGCATGCTGCTAGGTTTAGTTGATATGTTCTCAATTGTTTTATTGCACCCCTGGGTTGATCACGAATGTGAAACACAAAATAGGAATAGCAATTAGAGTTCAAAATGTATTATATAGTTTAGTATAATTTATAGGGGTCTATCTCTTTTCATTCAAAAACAAAGGTCAATTTCCTTAGTTGCTCAATCGAAGCAGTCCATCGATCGGTTGTTTTATTTATGCGACAAACTTTAATGTACTAAAATTCAATTATTATTCAAGGCAAACTATAAGATCTGATGAATATCTTCCCAATATAAGAAGCTGATCTGAATAACCATGTACAAGAAAAATATTCTACTAAATTTTTTTTTTTGAGAAGAAGTTAATTTTGGTTTCTCTGGAAAGTCGCCGATCTTCAATGTCTGTACATTTAGGCCAAAATTTAGCATTTTTTTTTATTTCCATACAGAATAATTTTTTTTCATTATTCAATAAATTTTTGCGGGCCATTTTATATATATTATAATTTTACACACTTCCTACTAGTGTGCATAACGGCCGGCTCAAACCGTTCATGTTTTAGCAAGAGTGGTAGAAGAAATATTGTTAGGAGTTGAAGACTTGAAGTCTCAGTACCAGAAGATTATAATTTTTTCATATTAATCTGACTGATGTATATCATATATATATGATTACCAAAAAAATTAATCGGAGCGGAGTGCTTGTCCGACTGACAAAAGAAATATATATTTTTTCAAAATTACATGAATATAACTGCAAATTATCTGGTAATATGTGATAATTTATGTAGCATCTTTTTAAAAATAACAAACCTGAATGCAGATGATGCCATTCTTTTTCTTAGGCACAAGTTTAGCCTCCACGCTATCATCTGGGTCGTACAAATTGAGCTCCCTCAACTCCACGTCAGCATATGCCACTGTCAGATCGACACCTCTGTTGTTGCACAATATTTCTGGCTCACCAACAGAGTTAGTCGCCACCTCACCAGCTAGAGGGTAATATGTTACCAAGACCTACAGTGTGTATATATATTACCATTAATAGATATATATAGCTGCATATCTGTTTAATTATCTATTACTTGTTTGAAATCTTGATGCTTCCCTGCTTCCTACTATAGTATGCTGTATGCCAAGTCTAAGTTTACATGCATGTACTTTAAATTATATTTGTACGTGTTGTCTTGGTATATCTTGTTTGAAAAGTAAGCACCTAGTCTACGTCATTCAACCCCTCCAAATTTTAAAAACCTTAATTAGAAACATGATCAGTTGTCTTTCTCTAATCCAAATCCATCCGAGTCTCAGAAAAACGAACTATTGTACATGCATGAACTTCTATCACCTAAATTTCTAAAACCTATATTACAATTTCACCTTAGCATTTTGTCGATTAAATGTAATGCGCATGCATAACTGTAGGCCATGTTAATACCTAATTTTTGAAGTACATAAATCAAACACTCATGTTGAGATATGACCTTTGCAAGAGCAACTTTGAGGGTTGCAACCATGGCCGGAAAGGTAGTGGGCCCCACAGAAGCAGCATTACTGTCAGAGATTGGTGAAGGTTTTTGGAAGCAGAAGAAAACACCGACGTCAATGGGCGGGAGGACAAGATCAAAGTTCGACTGAGGTAGCCGGTGTTCCTGCACTGGCAGCATGGCTGCCACAGTCTCAGTCGATTTTATCATGACATCATATCCCTTTGCCTCTGCCCCCATCTTGGAATTTTGCTTTGTGTATGTTTTGTATTGTGTGTGTATGTAGGTGATGGTGGTGTTGCCTTTGAGCAAGGTTGAGATGTGTTTGATATAATGTGGAGGTTTATATATAGGAGGGAGAAGAGGTCAGGTGAGCAGAAAAATTATCTTAGAAATTACTTTCATCTATACACTATTACAGATACAATGTATACATTGATTATTTCCAACTCTCCAGGTTGTTAATTTGAGAACATTAATTGAATATTTTGCCCTGTAAGTCTCCCACTTTGCATCTCATACAATAGATTGTCACAATCAAACTCTTAATTAATTAGGGACGTCAAATTTCGACCCAATTCTTATCCGACTTCTTCAATGATTGAATAGGTCGGGTATAGTCAGAAATTTTTGACCCGTCTTGATTTTAATTAGTTGGATACCGATATGATCCGACCTGACCTAGCTATTAATTAAATTTTGATTTTTTGGATTACGTTTGAATTAATTATAAGTCAGCACGAGTAGTAAGTTCAGTAAACGGTAACCACGCGTACCTAGTTTCTCAAAAAAAAAGAAGTTTACTAATTAAACGGTAATTAATTAATATTAAGTAAGATGTATTATATATGAACCAATCAGTTTATATGATTTGACCGAAGCAACTACTGATTCGTCGGGATCAGAGATCAAATTAAGGATCCTTGTATCTTATCGGATCGGATTCAAAATGTGTGCTAGACATGGAAACGATCCCGACATTTTTATTAATAAAATAAAAAAAAAACTAAATTAAATAAAATAACATCTGTTTTGGTGAATTTTCAGAAATAATATTTTTTCTGAATAATCTAGTGAAATGTTTGGTTGAAATGCAGGATTAATTTTATTGAATTATCCAGCGGAACCAGCAAAATGTTAAAAATATTATAAATGTTAAAATTGGTTTCACTGTTTTATTTTTATGTTAAAATATTACAAAAGTTTACGGTTCGAAGTGTTAATTTGAATACTTAAATATAAATTAAGTTATATTTTAATTTAAATTTCATCATGACGGTTTGTTTTGTTTTATTAATATATAATAAAAGTTATATTTAATATAAAATTTGTTAGATGATACATGTGAATTTGATTTGCCATCTAATTTCAATATTATATTTGAAATTTGTCAGCAATAGCTGTATACAATCTCATCTCATTTCCACAGTTCGAACGAGGTCTCATTGAGGACCAGATGTCATTTTTTTTTTATTTAGTTTTTGTAATGTTATTAATAAAAATTTCAGGAATCGATATGTAGATTCAAACTGTGGTAGGCATGGAATGGGGTTGGTAATTCATGTAGTACGTGTGGCGACCTACTAGCTCACAGTATTTAAGAGAAGAAAAAAAACATTAATAGAATTTTTTTTCAAAATACCATACAAATATAGATTATTGATTCATTTTTTTACACAGTACTTGACAAAATTTCTTTTCAGTTGTTGAAACAATGGAGCGTTGTTTCTTCATTTCGCAATGTCAGAGCTAAAATAATGGCTCAAATTTATAATTTTTTTAATGACATTAATTACCAGGTTACTGATCGATGTGTATTTTAACTTTTAAATTTAATGGTCAAACCTAAAAGACTGAGTATACTTGCGGTAGAAAAATAACAGCAGATGCTGACGCCAGCCACACATCATGGCCATCAACCATAGATGATAGATGTACACTTATCATTCCGAAATTTTTATTAATATTAAAATAAATAAAAAATTTCAAATTTACACCTACTTGCCAAAAATGCGGCCATCTTTATTAATATCTCTGAAACAAATGTAAATTCTAAAAATGTTCCTGCTTCCATTTTTTTTTATAAATGCCCTAACTGTCTGGGTCTAGGGCGGCCCAAAATACCCTGTGAGGCACCACCTCCTGAGACGCCCCATAACACAAGTGAGGCGCTAGCCCCCAGGGCGCCTCATGTGTGTGTGTGTGTGCGCGTGTTTTTTTAAGAGAAATCTTAGTATTTTGATTTGAATAATTTTGTGAAAAAAATTTAGGGTTTATGTATATGTGTATGTGTATGCCAAAAAATAAAATATTATGTGTATGGCTACTGGAAGCACTTCGGCTGAGGTGTTTCCGAGGTTATATTTTAATGTGCGATGATCAAACAACAAATCTAAACCGTTAGATGTTTAATCTATTATAAAATCTGTTTAGAGACCAAATTTTATATTTTTTGGAATTTTTTTACTATTTATTAAGATGGTTTGAAAATCGTTGTTTTTATTAAAATTCTGCACCATTAAAAAACAACGATTTCAAACCATCTTAATAAATAGTAAAAAAATTCCAAAAAATGTAAAATTTGGTCTCCAAGCAAATTTTATAATAGATTGAACATCTAACGGTTTAGATTTGTTGTTTGATCATCACGCACTTAAATATAACCCCGGAAGCACCTCGGCCGAAGTGTTTCCGGTAGCAAATTAGCCACACTCCATATACATATATAGCTGTAACAATAATTCAACAATAAAAAAGTTCAACAGTACAATCAAAAACGCAATTAAAGTTCATAACATAGTTCACACCAAATAAATCAATTTGCATAAGCAAAATACTACAACAGCATACAATTGGGGGCTAAGCCTTACGAGCTGAGGAGCTTGCTCCATTCTTTTCCTCAACCCGACGGACGCACGCAGGACACTCCCACGTAGTGAGACGAGTGTCATTCAGCAGATCTGCATGCGGGTCCATGCAATTGGGATGAACAGCTTTGCCACATTTACAACAGAAGAACATATCCACCATATCTCACTTCAGCTCACATAAACAGTACTGTCCCCATCTAGGTGGAGGGACCCTGTCCACCCAGCCTTCCATCAGCATTTTTCTAATTGATGGATCAAGAGTGCTAAGAAATTCTTCATTATTTTTGGGTGAAAACATTCTTTTCACATTCCTCATTGCGTAGGCTTCAACCGTCCAAAAATTATTAATAAGTGCTCTTTTTGCTTCGCATTTGGTTTTAGTTCTTTCTCTATTTTTTCCAACTTTGGGAGCCATTATAACTAGGGTTTCAAATGACAGCAAATGATTAGGAAAGCTAATTATGTGCGTAATTAAATACTAACTGTACAGTAATCAACGGTTAATTAGGAAATAATTAGAAAATATTTAAAAAATAATTGAAATAAATATTTTAAAAATAATTAAAAGAAATATTTAAAAAATAATTACAATTTTTTTAAATAATTAAAAAATTAATTTAAATTACCTGTAGCTGTAGTCGTCCAGAAAATCGTCCGAAATCACCTTCAGCTCTTTCTCCCTTCTCTCTGCCTTTGGAGTGGGAGGTAGACTGATGTTGGAGTGAGAAGAGAGAGGAAAAATGAATAAATAGGCATTCCTAGTGGACCGCCCATGGCCCAGGCGGTCAGGACCCTAGCAAACCGCCCCTGTCACAGGCGGTCTGCTGGGAGTGTGGGTCGCAAATAAAAATTACGGTTTCAAGATAATTTCTTAGTTTGAATGTATTTACTTGAAGTGTACTGTTACGCTTTTAATTATATTGTTACGCTTTTAATTATATTGTTGAACTTTAATTTTATTATTAAACTGTGCTATAATAAACTTGCTATTTTGCTTGTGTGAACTTTTTTGTTTGGTTTGAACTAAGTAATGAACTTTAATTGCGCTTTTGATTGTATTGTTGAACTATGCTTATAACTATACTTATTTTTAAGCCTTACGAGCTGGGAGTGTGGGTCACCAAAAAAAATGACGGTTTCAAGATAAAAGAATGCCAACATGAACATAAAATAATAAAATATAATGCCAACATAATGCGCGCCAAAGTAATACAGCAGTCCCATAATCAAAATACTACAGTCAGAAATATATCACAATAAATAAAAACTTTACAATCATCATCTCCGTCTCCTTCCGGAAAGAGACAACCTAGGAGCCGCTATGCTCTTGCCATGCCTGTGCGGTTGCACACGCCTCTGCGGACTCACATCTCGTGACGCATCCTCTCCCAGATCCTCCTCATCCTCGTCCCCCGTATACATGTGCTGCGTACCTGTCCTGGCTGCCCATGGATCAAATCCAGTAGCTAACTCTGCATTGGCGGGCTGTGTACGCAGCTCCCATGGATCTTGCTCCCAGCTTGCAGCATACGTGGAAGGAGGCGGTGCGCCAAATAATGCAGAGACAAAGCCATCTACAGTCTAAGATGAACTCCCACCAGTCTCAAAGTCATGCTCCATCTCTACCCCATATCGTGGTCTATGAGAGTCATACGCCTCTGCATCTGTATCTGCCGGGGCTAGCTCATCCATGCTGAATCTGGGATCGGCATTCCAACGAGGTGCTCCATCCTAGATTAAAATAATGTTAGTTTTGCTACATACAAAGAACTCTGCAACAAATAATGGTATAATTGGCGACTGACCGTGCCAAGCTCTACTGGAACTCCGTATTTATTTTTATAAGCATCCCATCCTTGGGTATTCAATATCCAATCGTGGAACGCCCAACCTGAGTCATCAGCTGCATAATTGGAAGTTAACTGAGTTAGAACGAACAATTCAACGAAAAATAAGAATATTGTGTGTGTCGTACTTTTAATATTAACTTATAATTACCTGCAGGAGCTGGCGGCATATCGTGACTGTAGATGGCCTCTGGCTGGTAGTTCGAATTTTGCAGTGCGGACTTTATCTCCCGCCAATTGATGTTCTCCCCAGCATCGCGCAGCATGCCAACGAGGCGGCCTTCAAAACCGCCTGTCTCCACGATTGGGGCAGTGTGCTGGAGCATCTGGCATCCTATATATCGCCAAGCATCCCTCGCCATGCACATCAAGCTGTGTCCAACTCCTCTCGTAGCGGCCAACAGCTGCACACAACATGATTATGCCAACGGTAAGTAATTAAAATTTGCAAATTTAAATTAAAGTATGTTTCGGTTGTACTTACCGCGTGAGCATTGATCGGACCCCAAGGCATATAATTCTTGGATGTATCCATCAGTCTACGTCAAAGGGTCTCGCCATAATGGCCCATGAGGTAGACTGACGGCATGCCCCATCTCTGGTACCATACGGCATATCTCAGAGCCCCGGGACCAGCACCCAACGTGACTGTAGATGGCGGGCTCCATAAGTGCTGCTCGGATGTCGAGCCCAGTTGTACTGCAGGACGAAATGCTGGCTCCAGTCGACTTTCGACTTATTGTGCGCCGTTCTGCAAGTGCAATTAATTAGAAATATTCAAAACAGTGGATATATTAAAGTGATAATGAAATTAAGTAGGTGGTACTTGTGGAACTTGACGGTAGCATCCTTGCCCATCAGCGGGTGCTTCGGGATGAAAGCATCCAAGCCAAACTGTCGAGATACCCGATCGGGGTAGTGGTACTCAACTATCCAGAAACAGACGACCGGTCCCCGATAATACCATAGCTGTGTCTGCTCTAATGTCAGCGAGCTCAGCCATCCACGCTGATACCATGGACGATACGGAAACCAATCAATATTCGCATCTCGGAGCATCTGGAGCTGACCCCGGACATAAGAAATCCCCCTGCCCTTATCTTCATATTCGTGATGACTGCCCCATATAGCGGCGTACGCGGGGCATCTATCTGGGTCAGGACCTCCCCAATTGGGATGTGGCAATGGTATAACTGGCCGATTTATGGGCAGATGTGACCACGACCAGTGCTGGAGCAGAAGAAGTGGTCCAAAAAGCTGTTTATTCTTGACCTGAAAATTTAACTTCAAATAAAAACTGGGTGCTTCTTATCCAACCTTCAATAACAACGTATATTGATACAGACTTACCAGACAAGCATGACAGAGGCCTCTGTATAAGTGGGCGAGGACAGCTCCACCCCAGTTCCATCTCGTTTCTTTCTCCAGGTCCCTCAGCAGGGAGAGATACATAATCAGAACCGCGTCACCGCTGGAATCCTCGAACATGACAGCACCGCACAAATCCAGCACATACGCCCTAGTATACCTGCAATATAAAATAATCAATATAAATAATTGAGATTGTTGACGAACTACTAAGTTAATTTAAAGAGTGTAATAGTACCTCCTGACCGCCTCAATGTCAATAGTCTCTGAAAATATCTGATTCTCAAAGAAGTGAGACTGAAGTGCCTTTAGAGAAATACAGTACTCGGAATAGCGGAACTCCTCCTCCTCCCTCTTCTTCTTCTTATATTTCTTCTGCAGAGTCTTCGGATCACACCCTAATAACTCCGATATTATCCTTTGTAGTTCTGGATGGTCTGAGATGCCACCTATGGGGTCGCCATCGATTCGTAAATCCCATAAGGCGCTCACATCACCAAGGGTGACTGTCATCTCCCCGACTGGGAGATGAAATGTATGAGTCTCAGGTCGTCATCTCTCCGCTATACCATGCATGAGAAACACATCGATCTTACTCTGTGGCATGGTGGCAAGCTGATACAACCCGAGATTCAAGATGTATCGCAGCATTTCTTTATGGGGAACGAACAGAATCTCAGACCTGCGGTGCCTCATCGTAAGCATGACATCATATTGTAATTATTATCAACTTGTCAAACTCAAATCATGCCATTTTTTTAGTAACTCAACAGAATGTCATTTTTTTAAGTATAAAAATCACGTACCTCAAGAGATGCCAATGAGACGCGGTGCTTAACATGATGGGTCCATAGGAGAGGACTAAATGTGTCAGGATCGTGCACACCATCTGAAAAATCGGCCTGAGACGACGGATCCGCTCCAGTCGGATCCTCAAAACCCCTGCCAGTCGTATCATCATACGACGACGGGCCCTCTCCAGTCAGATCCACCGAGGACGTGCCCGCTCCACTCGGATCCACACCCGCTGCAGGCTCAGCTCGTACTCCCCACCGTCTAACTCTAGGCATACTACATTTACCAAAAAATATTAATCAAAACATACAATTTACATAATTTTACATTTTTTGAAATTTTTTTACTATTTTTTCAGATTTATTGAAAATCACTATTTCGGATGCTCCACAATTTTCAGATCAAGTGATTTTCTAAATATCTAAAAAAATCGTGCAAAAATTACAAAAAAATGCCATTTGGTCTCCAAACACATATTAATATGGAGAACAATATGAACGGTTCGGATCAACCATTAGGATTTTGAAAGCTCGAATATCAAGCCGTAGCACGGACCAACCCGTGATATGCATAGTACCATAGACTCACTCTATTAATTATATAATTAATATAAAAATCATTGTTAAATTTTTACTTTTTAAAATAAAAATTATTTTCAAAATCGACAAACAAATAAACTTTACAAAAAACAAAATTAATTTTTAAACAAAAAAAATGCATGTACATGCAATTTAACAAAATTTTGGTTTACTTTTTTTATATTTATTGAAAATCATATACATGCAATTTAATTACATGCAATTATTTTGGGTTTACTTTTTTTAGATTTATTGAAAATCATATACATGCAATTTAATTACATGCAATTATTTTGGGTTTACTTTTTTTAGATTTATTGAAAATCATATACATGCAATTTAATTACATGCAATTATTTTGGGTTTATTTTTTTTAGAATTATTGAAAATCATATACATGCAATTTAATTACATGCAATTATTTTGGGTTTACTTTTTTTAGATTTATTGAAAATCATATACATGCAATTTAATTACATGCAATTATTTTGGGTTTACTTTTTTTAGAATTATTGAAAATCATATACATGCAATTTAATTACATGCAATTATTTTGAGTTTACTTTATTTAGATTTATTGAAAATCACTGTTTTTGCATGGTCCACAATTTTGATATACATGCAATTCTTTGAAATTTTAAACTGCACAAAATATTTGCTAACCTAAATTTTAAATTTAAAATAAATGAGATATACATGCAATTTACTTACAATAAAAAATATATATGTCATCTTTAAACAAATATTGATATACTTCAAAATAATCAGTTTTAGTTCAAATTATTTTGTATTGATATATACATGTTTTTCATGAACTATCACAAAAATAATTTTCAAAAAATAAATATGCATATTTTTAAATCATAAACCCTAAACCCAAAATTCTTAAACAGTTCAACTATTTCAACCATAAATTCTAATCCTAAATTGAACCATAAACCCTAAATTTTTAAGTAATTCACAATTCACAAGCATAAACCGTAAATTTAACTATAAACCCTAAATTTATAAGTAATTCACAAACATAAACCGTAAATTTAACTATAAACCCTAAATTTTAAGAATATTCACAATTCACAACTAGAAACCCTAAATTGAACCATATGATATTCAAGCAATTTTACCATAAATCATAATCCTAAATTCGAGCAATTGAACCAATTCAAGCAATTCAAGCATCCAATTCAAGCAATCAAGCAATTCAACCATCTAATTCAACCATCCAACTCACTTTTCGATTGCCACAATTCAAGCATCCAATTCAAGCAATCAAGCAATTTAACCATCTAATTCAACCATCCAACTCACTTTTCGATTGCCACAATTCAAGCATCCAATTCAAGCAATCAAGCAATTCAACCATCTAATTCAACCATCCAACTCACTTTTCGATTGCCACAATTCAAGCATCCAATTGAACTAATTCGACCAATTCAATCAATTCAACTAATTACTCACATTTAACCCTAAACATCGAATCTAACCAAACCGAATCACATTACACCATTTAATCACATTTAACCCAAACCCTAAACCCTAATCGAATAAAAAAAAAGAGAACTCACTTTTCGATTGCCACAATTCAAGCATCCAATCGAACCAATTCGATCAATTCAATCAATTCAACTAATTGCTCACATTTAACCCTAAACATCGAATCTAACCAAACCGAATCACATTACACCATTTAATCACATTTAACACAAACCCTAAACCTTAATCGAATAAAAAAAAAGAGAACTCACTTGTTCAATTGAGAGAGAAGCGAATCAAGGCGAGGCAGTGGCAAGCGTGGTGCGAGGCAGCGAGGGAGCAAGATGCAGTCTTCTTCTTTTTTTCACTTTTTTTCTGTTTTTTTACGGTTTGGATGAAGGCAGAGAGGGGAAGAAGCTGCTGGCTCACGGGTTATAACATGGGTAGTGGGCTGCCTCAGCCTGGGGCGCTTCACTCAGCGTTTGGGTCGCCTTAACACCTGGCGCCTCAGTTGTGGTATGGGCCGCCTCAGGCTGGGGCGCTTCACTCAGCGTTTGGGCCGCCTCAACACCTGGCGCCTCAGTTGTGGTATGGGCCGCCCCAAGTCCAGGCGGTCAGGACAGATTTGATAAAAAATTGGGAACAGGAGCATTTGTAAAATTTTCTTTTTTTTTAGGGATACTAATAAAAATGCCCGTAATGATCTCTAGACAATTTATTCATGTTTATTTTTTAAATAATACATGCACTGACTATTAATTCATAATGTCAATATGAAAACATCCCATTACTTGTCATGCAACAATCACATTATAGAAGAATATAATAATAATAATGATGATGATGATGATGATGAAAAACAAAAACAAAAGAGAGAGAATGCAAACCGCAAACAGCTAGCCTACGGGCCTTTTCTCAAATAAAAAAAAAAGGCAAACAGCTGGCCCGTAAACTCCCTGAACAGGTTGAACTACATTGGTGAGGATCATGCATTAATTACATCTATATTTTTCTTTGTTCCAATCAAATTCGTCATATGAGCATATTAATTTATCTTCTGGTTATATATAAAATCTAACTCAACTATTAGAACGGTTTTAATTGAAATAGGCCGTTTTGGTTTCGTTTTATCTCAGCTGAAATTTAGGCCATCATTCTGGGCTGCAGGCAAGCACAACCATAACGGTCGCAGATTGACATTTGTTTTGGGTCTTGTTTTTTAGTTGTGGCTTAAACTGAGAAATAAACTACTTATTTCTCAAGAGTTAACTATGTATAAATTAGAGTAAGAAATGACTTGAGGAATAAATTAACTTATTTAGAGATGAATCTTATTCTACATTATTGTTGTTATTATCATTATCATAATAATAATAATTATAATAATAATAATAATAATAATAATAATAATAATAATAATAATTATTATTATTATTATTATTATTATTATTATTATTATTATTATTATTATTATTATTTTAATTTGGAGTTGTCTATTGCTACTGAAATTTCCAGAGATATTATTTGAAATAACATTAAGAATGCTTTATGAAGACAGAGTCAGACATAGAATTTAAAGTTACTTACAATGTAATCTACAATATTATCGATTTACGCTCTAGTTTGGTATATTGTGTTCTAAATTATGTAGTGTTACTTTTTAAAAAAAAAATTTATGTACTTCTAATTTCTTAATATAGTACCGCTACTTTGTAATTTTAATTCAGTTGTACTATTATTTCTAAATATGTAATATTAATTTTATATTATGTAATATTATTACTTGTATATAATATTTTTATCATAGCAATAAAGGTCAAAATCACATACATATTTTTGACAAGAAAAAAAAAATACAGCAATAATAAGTATAATTAATAAATATTGTATAAGAAAGAATAACAAATGAAAAATATTTAGGAAAGAAAAATGTTAGAGCTTTAACTAAAAATTACTATAAATAAACTTACAATAATAGCAGTAAATAAGAATCTGAAATATATTTTAATTAACAAAAAATATTTTATACAATATTTAAAAGTTACAAATAAGAAAAACAATAGAAAAAAACAACATTAGTACATTTCAATGATACACTAAGTTTTGATAAAAGCTGCAAAAGTAGGGGATATTTACTTAACATAAAAAATTAGAAGTAATACCACAAAGTGCAAAATGAAAATAATTCGGTAATATAAATAAAATGGGAAATTTATATAAATGTTTTACAAAATTTAGAAAATAAAGGAAGCAATAAAATAAACAAACTTTCAGCAAAATAAATTCATGAAATGGGATAAAAATAATTGTAATATTTTCTAAAGCTGTATGATAAAACGAACAAACTCTGTATCTTAAAAATAATAAATAAAATTCCCTTCAAAAAACTATGCACCATCTAGCTTTTAAGTCAGACTTTTTTTTGTTTGGAAAATGCTGTGTGCGTGTATTTAAATGATGTCCAAAAAATGGTACCCATATTTATAGAAACTAAAATGCTTAAAGTGCAAAAAACAAAAAAAAAAAAAAAAAATTGGGATATTCATAATTAAAGTATTAAACACTAAATTGCTCAAATTCGGTATTTTTTATGATCAATCTCAAAAAGAAATCAACAACTATTGAAATAGCTGTGAAATATATCTAATATTGGACTCATTTAATTCACCAAAATGAGATGGGCATTCTAAAATATCCACCTCAAACCAACATAAACACAGAGGAAAGTACATACATATTTAATGTATAGAAATACTAGCTAATCTGATATAACTTTATGAAATTTATATTGGGAAGGGAAAAAAAATTTCATGGAAATTAATTAAAATTTAGAGAGAAACAAAAAAAGTACAGGTATTTTAATATGGATAGAAAGATTGCTACAGATTTTATCGATCCTAGCAATCAAAAGAGTTTAGATATGTACGAATTCCACCGGTCTAAACATATAATTTTTATTCTTCTTGTATGTCCGCGGCAACATGAATTGTTACGGATCTAAACATTGAAAAAAAATTCATATTGGATTTTAAATAGGTAATAGTTTTACCGATCTAAACATTGAATTTTTTTTGTTATATTACAATATTGCTATAGTTTGTATCTTGGAGGTAATAGTCTGTTATATTAAAATATTGCTAAAGTTTGTTATATAAAAATTATATATTTAGACCGGTGGAATTCGTATCTATCTAAACTCTTTTGATTGTTAGAATCGGTGAAATATATATCGATATTTCTATCAATATTGAAACCCTTATACTCTTTCTGTTTCTCTCTTTACCCTTTCATTAATTTCTTTGAAAAAAAAAATTTCTCAGCCAAAATTTTCAGAATTATTCTTCATTTCAGAAACTGTAGTAAATTATGTTAATGGCAAATCTAGTATGTTTTGTGTTGCACATACTTAATATTGAATTTCAACACAGAATACCACAGATAAATGTCCATACTCGAATGACACCTCTTCATTTCCTCTATCGAATTTTGATTGGACAGCTGAAAGTGTGTGCGTCCCGCATCTCGGAGATACCATTTTTTTTAGTTACCACCTCCAATGAATCATAATTAAATGATTATCACTCATTAATTTTGAATTCAAATTTTGTGTTTGCAGATTGAATCCGCACTCAGATTTTGAACCCGTTCAAGTACTAGGCCTGCAGACCGATTCGCTTGTGTCCTAAGTCTGCGCACCAATGCGTGCGTGTATTAGATCAGCGCGCCGACCCGTTCGCACTCCTGATGTGAATAGGGTTGTAAAGGAGCTGATCCTTGACTCAGCTCGTTTATTTTGACCCGAGCCTAAGTTGAACTGGCTCGTTAATAACTCAGTCCACTACCGAGCAAGCTATTAATGAGTAAGCTAGAGACGAGCCACGAGCCGCGAGCTTTTTTGACAGCCCTAGATGTGAGCACTGATTTACGAAGCAATTTACCATTTTCTACATTTGATGCATCACTACTTGAATAAAAAAATGTTTATAACATTTGTAAATTATGATCCTTATCCAGTTGACTGCCAGCCCACTTTCTCTTATAGGACCTATTCGGCAGACTTTTTGAGAAAGGAAATAGATATGAACTGTGCAAAAATTAAACTGATTTTTACTATTTACATGAAGAAAAAAAAAAAATTCAATCCAACTAAATTTTTATTTTTTCATATGAACAATAGCGTTAAGTTGACCAAACAGACCCTTACCGAGAAACCCTATTTCTCTTTACGGTCTCCGCAGATCTGCTCTGTGAATAAAACACGGAACGGCCTCATCTAGCAACACTGATTGGATGAATATTTGTTTGCTGTTTGTAGAAGAGAAGGGGATGAACGAGAAAGTAGTCCACGTGGCTCCATGCGCAGTTCAAAGGATCATTTTAATTGCTTCGTAAATCATCGCGCAGATCAGGGATGCGAACGGGTCAGTGTGCCGACTCAATATGCGAACGAATCGGTGTGCAAGCTCAAGCTGCGAGCGAATAAATTCAGAATCCGTACACAGATTCAATCTGCGAATGTGGCAAATCTGAATTCGAAATTATTATAGTGGTAACTAAAAAAACGGTCTAAGATATCTCACATTTTGCGTGACTTTCCGGAAAATCCCAACCGTTCAATACTGTTCTGCAAATCTAATTTAAATTAATTGTTCCTCTTATGATTCGCTCGCTTATTAATGGACCGTGCTGTTAACGAACCAGCTCGCTACTAGCTTTGTCTAGAATTAGTGAATTCAAGCTGAGGCTTAGCTTGCTCGCCAGCTCGCGAGCTAGCTTGATTAGGCATCAATTTGTGAATTTGTATAAATTTGTGTACATTTTATACTGTTTAGCTCGGTTCAAGTCAATTAAAAATATTTGTATAATTTATTTTTTTCTTAAAAAAAGATTCAATCAGACTCAGCGAGTCAGCTCGTCAGCTTGCGAGTTAGTTTGAACTAGTTTGTCACGAATTCAAGCTGAGATTTTAGTTCAGATGTCTTAAATCCAGCTTGTTTGACTGTAACTCAATCCAAAATTAAACAAGTTAAGCTAAGGCCTAACTCGGACCTAGCTCGTTGACGCCTCTACTCTTTATCATTACGGTACCATGAGAATTATGTCAAAACAACTTACTAAGTCTCAATTCCGTCTCGAAGTTTTGCTTTGCGCACTTTAATTAATTGCAGAGGAAATAAAATAATTATAAAGTTATCAGACTATAAATTCACGCTAGCATAATGACAAATGAATTATTCGGAATCAGTTCGACGAGATCAAAAATTCATAATTCAGAAATAATTTGGATATAATTCGGGAATGATTCGGAATTATCCGAATCAAAAATCTCAGTCCTGAAAGTGAGCAAAAATAAATTAAAATAAATTGTTCTTGAAAAAATTCGTGAATAATTCGGGTTTAATTTGGTCAAAGTTCAATCAATCAAATAATTTGATGTTCATTTAAACATCACCCCAAAAAAAAATTATTCGAATATCTTGTCACTAAAAATCCTCACCGCCCTCTTTCTTTTTCTAAGCAAAATTCTATCGTATATATATAATATATGTGTATGTTAGTTAAGTTGTGCATTTGATTAAGTCAAATGCAGCCTCACAGAATATTCAACACCTCTCATCTCATGTATCTAATTAGTACAGGAATATATAGGATGATCAAAACAGCCATGTTTATTGCCATTTTTATTTTAGAACTATTAAAAATGTAAAGGATGAAATTGGCGACTTCAAAATGATATCCAAATCGATGTCGCGGCCATTAATTAGAAACGAAGTAATTAATTAATATGTACATATTTATTATTTTATTAATTTTGGTAAATGTTTCTCAAACTTGACTAGTGTATCAATTGTTCCGACTAAATTTTATAATGAGAATTTTAAATATATATAGTTATATACCAATTGCATGTGTTTTGACAAAATTTTGTACATAAAAAGTACATAAATTAAAAGTAAATTCAAGATAAGTCGAGATTATTAGCCAGTATATTTATCATTAATATCCTCCCTCGGACTGTCTTTTTTCAATTAATGAAATGCTACTACAATAATAGACTACTATTTGCGAGGATAAAAAATAACTATTTTTTAGGGTACACCGACAGAAAATGCTATTTCTAAGCATATCAGTATTACAAAAAGAAGTATCCACAAAGATACTGTCGGCGAAGAACACTTTTACACTTGCAGATAATGAGACATTTTTGTGTGAAATTTATGATAGCCAATTTAAAAGAAGTAGAATCACAAAACCCTAATTTTTCGTTGTCTATATATATATATAGAGAGAGAGACTAATGTGCATTCAAATGTATATGGGCCGAAATACATACGGTCTAAATTTGATTTTTTAAAATCCAAATGGTCGTTCCGAACCGTTCATCTTGTTCTCCATATTAATATGTGCTTGGAGACCAAATTTTATATTTTTCTAATTTTTTTTTACTATTTATTAAGCATTTTACAAAATTATTGATCTAATGGTGGCTTAAATATATATAAGGTAGGGTTAAAATGCACCTTCTCTTTTGTGCTCCTGACGTGCACCGTCCCCTCATATCTTCATTTTCAAAGTTCAAATAGCCGGTTCGAACCTTTTAACGTGTTCTTCATATTAAAATGTGCTTGGAAACCAAATTTTTACTATTTTTTTCAGAATTTTTGAAAATGATCACTTTGCTGAAATTTTTTTATTATTGTTTAGTTTAATTGAAAATTCTGAAAATATAGTAAAAAAATTTCAAAAAATATAAAATTTGGTCTCCAAAAAATACTTGTAAGTATAGGTATAAATACTTGCACGACGAGATATAAATACTTATGTGACGACGAGTCTGAAAGTATGTTATTATCGATCTCATTTGAAAGAGAGAATTGAGTAGAAGATGTTTGTGATTTTAGATTCACAAATTTCTCATAGATTTTCAGAAATGTGAACGAGATTGAATGAAGAAGAAAAAACTCATCTCTAAAAATATGTATGCCCCCCCCCCCCCCCCCCCCCCCCCCCCCCCCCTCCCATGGAGCTTGAGATTTGATTGAAAAGACAATTATTTATGTAAAAATTATGCACTTTATAGATATAAATGTTTTCATGCATGGAGATTAATAATTTAAAAAAAAAAAATAGTGCTAGAGTTTTTCTATTCCAAGACAGTTATGAAAATTAAGTGCAAAAATAAATGAAGAGATAGAAGTACAGAGACAATTATCAGGATCTTAAAAATAAATGAACAACGAACTTAATTTTTAGTTTTACTTTCTTTGTTCACTTCTCCGTTCTAAAAGAACATATATAACACAGAGAGAAAAAAAGAGAGGGGCAACAGAGTCTATATATATTTTGGTTTAATATATACTTCTTGTTTATAACTTTTTTTCTTCATAATTTGCTTTGTTTTTCTAGTTGAGAAAAATACTCGTAATAAAGATAGACTTTTAGTAAACGAAGAGAGGAGGGAGAAATGCGTATCCTCCCAGGCATCTGACTCACGCAAATTAAAATAGACGGTCCAGATTAATTAATTTCAGTCGGATCAAATTCAATTTGATATCTTTGACGATTATAGGAGATCGGTTTTGAAATTCATGCTAGGTTTAAAGAACCGTTCAATTGTAATTGTTTTTAATTAGGTAAATGTATATTGTATATTGGACTATTGGAGAACTTTTATATGTGATACTAAAAGTCTAAATGTATGGGAAGACCCATCTTTGTGCAGCCTCTCTTTGGGTTGATTTCACCGCACTTATATAACCATGAATTAATAATGTCTTTTATTTTTCTTTATTTTTCTCAAGCATAGATATTGTTTTGTTAATTTGGTGATATGAATGTATTTGTTCTTTTCACTTGTTGCAAACAATACTTGTATCGCATCAAACTCTGTAGTATTTTTTTTGTTCTTTTTGCATATGTCGGACTTGAAAAATAACCTTAGCCCATTATAATCACATGCCGTTCCACCAGATTTGATAGATTTTTAAGAGCGAAGTACTGATTTTTTATTTATTTGTTAAGATAAGAAAGACTGAAAGAGACAAAGCCTATATCTTATTTTTATTTCTTTTATAAAAATGAAAAGGAAAAATAAGAAGCTCAAAAATACTTGAACTGAAAACAAGGTACAACAAAATAGAAGCGAAAAACTTTGACCAAATGAAAAACTGTTACAAGAAAGCAGAAAAGGTCGTAACACAAGTGAAAAAAAGAAGAAAAACAACGGACTAAATGCAGTGACACGCGTAGAGTGACGCAAACTTAATTTAAGTAACCCCGTATGTTTTCTTTTGTATTCAACAAGAAAATCACAGAGCGCGTTTCTCTAAATTTTAGTTCTATCCTTGTTGTTCTCTTTTGGTTGATGAGTGACAGAAAGAAACATATTACTGGTACAAATACTTGTTGCCATTAACATATCCCTAATTGCAATTAATTAAAATGGAAAGGTCCTTGAGACCTTGATTCAATTAACTTGTAATTGTTTAGCATGCCTCACAGTCACAGAACAAACATTATTTGGGTTATACGATTGTATTTTGGTATGCCTCACCTTAGCCCATGTCCCATGATAATCATTCACAGTTTAAGATCAAAGTTTTATTATTTTATTTTTTATTTTTTTATAGTGTCATGGACTTTAGGCCCAGAAAACGATCAAACCCAAAAAGGTTTATACCATTTTGTGCGAGTGATCCGAAAAATAACATTATTATAGCGAGCAGCATTTACACCGTTGATTTTAAATCTCAAAATTACCGGCTCTAATAAATTTATCTTTGCTCTCCAGTCTTAATTTTCTAAACTGCTTGACTGTTTCATACAAGATGCACACTCCTGACCAATAACGGATGTCAATGAATCGAACTCGAATTGTCCTCAGTTAAGAGTTCAATTCGTAATTTTATCAAATCGTTCTAGCTCGAATCAAATTGAATTTTCAAATTTGAGTTTGACTTATAAAAGACTTCAAGCTAATTTGTTCGAATCAAGCTAGCTTAATTTAAATAAATTAAGAACGACCATTCAACACTTGAATCAGCCTAAGTTTCGAACTAGCTTGGATAGTTGAGATTGAAGTAGAAAAAAATTCAAAAACTGAAATTGAAGTTTTAGTTTTAAGTATAAAACATCCAGATTGTACCGGTACAAGGTCATATTTTGGGCCTAAAAATAGGCAGTATATTCCAAAATTTTATTTTTAGTAAACTCAACATAGGCACTATATGGCAAAATTTCGTTTAAATAATATATTAACAAAGTATTACAATGTATAGCAAGATTTGATTACAAATTCTCTCAAAACAGATCATACATGCAACTTTACTAGCTTTTTTTTTTTTTTATTTTATTGCATATATAAAAGAATAATACAAATTTAGTTCATATATAAATGTGGAAGGATTCAGGATGCAAGTCCATGCGCTTGTTTAATTCCTTTAGATATTTCTTTCATTGATGAAAATTATTCATCATCTTCAGCAATTTGTTGATGGAGGAGTTGGAGTTGGAGCTGGAGCTGGAGCAGGAGCACCGGCCCTCTCTCGAATTTTATCTGAAAATTTAAACGGAAGCATAATTTTCTGTAATATATGTGGTTCTAATTGCTTAAAAAAATTAAATCAGGTGGTTCTTTATTGTAATTGTTGTTAGTGTTTCATATAGATTTAGTTTGATTTTATTAAATGTAGAACTTTCATTATGTTCTCAACTTCCTTTATTTCCTGATAAAAAAATTCGAAATTTTTGTAGTATTGAATCTAAAAAGTAGCATCTTGTCAAGTTTGTAGATCGAAATGAAACAATCAACCCCAAAGTTTAGCGGACAAATAATTTGGAAACTAAAAAAAAAAAAAAAAAACATTCTTGGGAGAGGACAAACAAGCTAAAATTGAAAAATATCATTATGGCAAGCAAGATACAAGATACAGAAAGACCAACCAGAAAATATTACTGAAATAGGTATTTAGAGTGCATTATATATAGTATTCTTCTCAATTTTGATGCACATTTCAGAAACAAAAATGTTCCCATAATTGTAGATTACTCGTCCATAGTTGTAGATTTGTAATGTATATCAATTTTGGTCAGACTGGTAACTTCTTTTTTCCTACAATATTCAAAGAATCGGGTAAGTAAAATCGTTCAAATTTTGAAACTGTACAAAGAATAACAAAAAAATTATTATCTTTTGGGGTGAAAAGGCGGGGACCCTCAGTTTTAAAGTTTGATTTAAACATCCTGGAGCTCCTACAAATATTCAAAGCATGCATCTATAATTCTATATGAAAAAAATATTGAACCTAACCCAACTAATTAGAAAGGGTTAATTTTTTGTGTGCCCTTCAACTCTTTCTTAATTTCTTATTTATCTTTAAGACTTCAATATATTATATTTATCTCTCGACTCTTTTCATTCTTTCTTATTTGAAGAAAGGTTCAAATGCCTCCATTTTTGGTGTCTCCATCATGCCTCCGTTTTTAAAAACTTAAATAACTCAAAATTAAAATTATAAATGTCAAAATAAAACCGTTAGACGTGATCTATATTATTTTCTATATATGCTCATAAAATATTAACACATTTTAATTTTTTTTTATGTGAAATAATAAGTTGAAAAATCAACGTCTAAAAACTATCCACATTAATACATTTTTTTTACAATCTATTGATGACAACCAAAACAAAGTTGAAATATCATAATATTTTACATGTGTATAGATAAAATGATGTAAATCGTATCTAACGGTTTTATTTTGACTTTTAAGTTTCAAATTTTTAGTTATTAAAAATTTTGAAAATGGAGACACCAAAAATGGAGGCATTTGAACCCTCCTCTTCTTATTTACCTTTTACACTTAGTCAACACACTTTAATTTTAATATTTCTAATTATACACCTTTATTTCTTCTTCTTCAATTAAAGCTACTGAAAGACATGTGAGAGAGACAATAGTGAGCTTAGTCATTTTTGAGTTTCTCCTTCGCTTCTCTAGCGAAGCTCTTTTATTTGCAGCAATTCGAATTGGAGTGCAAGTTGTAGTGTACAACTTTTTTATTAGCAACAATTTGGATTGGAGCTTTTGCATCAATTTGGATTCAAACCTACACTATAACTCGCACTCCGATCCGAATTACCACGAATAAAAAAGCTTTGCTAGAGAAGCAAAGGAGAAGCTCAAAAATGGCTCAGCTCGCCATTGTCTCTCTCACATGCCTTTCATTTGCTTTAATTGAAGGAGAAGAAATAAAAGAGGGATATAATTGAAAATATTAAAATTAAAGTGTGTTGACTAAGTATAAAGGATAAATAAGAAAGAATGAGAAGAGCTAAGAGATAAATAGAATATATTAAAATTTTGAAGGGCAAATAAGAAATTAAGGAAGAGTTGAAGGATACACAAGAAATTAACCCAATTAGAAAATATACAACAGAGCAAAAATCAGAACTGAAACTAAGATTTTACAAAAACAACCATATAAAAGTCTCAGCTTGTAACGCAGCCGTAATTAATCAACCCCGCCCTCTTAAATACTAATTTTCTCAACTAATCGCAGATATTTATAGAAATTAGAAAGAGAGGAGTCTAAACTATTTTTGAATTGGATCAAATTTTATACACACCTTATCATGTGATGAAAAACATTTCAACTTTCAATTTTTCACAATAACAATTACATTAAAGATTAAAAACTTGTAAAAGAAAAATAAAAGATATATAGATGAAGTATACCTTCATGTCCCCACAAAGGAATGCCTGGTGTGTCGCACTCAGGCGGGCAAAAAGCATTGCAGGTTATTGTCCAATGCTTCCTAATGCAATTGTTCCAGCACTTTCTGCCCTCGTCGCAATCCAGAATTCCTCCTGCACAATTTGATGTAAAGACCCCCAGAAAAGTAGCCGAGAGAAGAAACACGGCCAAAACACGTCGGGAAGCCATGTCGGCCTAGAAGAAAGATTTTGTCTCGGGTGTTCTTCTCTCTTGTTGGTAAATAATATTGGGGATGAATGTACTTGCGTGATTACCGTCCTTTAAAAAGAATTGATAGTTAAAATTTAGACAGGTCGAAATAATCACCAATCGGTGGTTTTAACAACGATTGGTGGGTTGTGTTGGATTGCAGTGTAATCAGTCTAATTTTGGGTATTTTAATTTGCACTGATTATAGCATAATGAGAAATGAAATACAATAGCGGCATGTAACGATGGTCTGTGATAATACAGTTAAGAAAACAGTTTGACATGCACAAGCCAAGAGTTATCTAATAAAGAAGAGAAACCTATAGTTAATAAAGTTCTTAAAATATTGGGTGTAATGCTGTGGGCTCATAAGTTTGATCAGAATAAGCACAAAATACTAATAAGAGTATTTTTTTTCTCCTATCAAATCAGAGCGGAATAACGGATAGGAATTTTAAAAGGTCATGACATGATCGGATACATCACGGCACGACACAACACGATACGACACATGTACCGGTAACGTGCCCTAACTATTTTTTAAAAATTTAGCACAACACATTACATGGTTATAGGTAATTAGAATCGTTAGATGTTGATCGAATGGTGAATATTTAATAAACTAACCTAAATTATGAAAAAGATAATTAAACATTACCAAACGTCATACTTGGACACGTCACATGTGGTCACGACATGATTAACGTGTTGTGACCATTTACATACCCTGACCATCCTTCCAAATGTGATCACTGTCACACCCCAAATCAGGAATTCTAGATTAAGGTGTGATCAACTTCACCTCGTGCTTAATTAATCATTAAGCATGCAAGGCTAAACACAAACAAAATAAATATAAACAATGGAAGCATAAAATAGCAATGTCAAACATCAATCACATAGAAAATAAATAAACATACATACACGTACATCATATAATTCGATCCGTCTCGGATACAAAATAACATCAACTACTGAAAGGAAATACATGATCTATCAAGCCCGTATATATAACACAAGAAATACAGAACTCGTGAACCTAATCAAAACCTAGCTATAGCTAATCAAGTAGTGTGGCCCTCGGGAACAGCTCCTGATAACTCCTGCTGCGGATCGCCAAACTCTGTACCTAAAACCCACGAAACAACTTGTGGGTGAACAACTATTCGCCCAATATGTGACCCAGAATTATCTCCTCAAGGATCCTCTACGGTCAAAGCACTTTTATTTAAAAATCGCATTCAGTTATGAATATAATTTAAAATATGCACAAGTGTAAACCTATATCAATATCTAATATAATTTACAATACTTTTAATTTATGCCATGATGCAGTTAATCTATTATGTCAGCTGCAAAAATAAACCCAAAGTCAAAATACAATATCAGATAGAAACCAAGTTGGAATCCAGTACTCCTAGCACTGTGTGCCCCAAATATAATAATAATAATAATAATAACAACAACAACAACAACAATAATAATAATAATAATAATACGGATTAAGTAAATCAACCCGTGTCGTGCCAATAGAATCACTGCAAGTGCTTGGTTTAAGGTAGTCAATTGAATATCACTAATTAATTATCATTTTTCTTTTCTTTTTTTGTTGTTCCTTAATTTTTTCCATTTAGTTTTTTTATATGTATGATACATTGATGTACTTATTGATTGCAGGATGGCGGAGACATGCTAACTAGTGATAGGTTATCTGCACGACACATACCGCATCATTGAAAAGGCAAAAATGGTGTTGAAGATTAATTAATATGCAATCTTTTAAGTTTGTCAATTAATTAATTAATTAATTAATATCCTATAGGATTAGATTTTTGTGTAATAGGAAAGACTAAAGAATGATCTTTGTAAGCAATGTAATGATCTATAAATGAATGAATGAATGAAATTTTTCCTTCAATTCAATCTCATTTTCTAATAGTGCCTATATATTGTGCATACTTATGAAAATTAGGCCTGGATGGTATCTCTGTAGATACGCAAAATATTGTTGTATTTATTAATTAGAATGTTATTTTATATTATATCAAAGATCGTTAATTAAATATAACAGTGCAAAGGTAATTGTTTGATGGTAAACACAAACTTGCATCAGTTTCCATTATTTCCTGCCACGGCGGAGGCAGAAATTCAGATTTTGAGTGTCAAACTGTCAATAAACACACTAATTAATAATTGTTTTTGTTTTTGAAAAGTATATCAATTCAGTCTTAAAAGTTATTTTAAGAAATATGGAGTCAAATAAACATATTTGCAATATTTTAATCTAAAATAAAATACATAAATATAGAAATTCTGAAAAAAATAAAAATAAGGTCAATTAACCCCAATTGACTCTTACTCCGTCCACTGATGTTTTCCGCATGTTAATTTGTATATATAGTAGTTTAAGTAAACTGTGTATTTAATAATAATGAAACAACAAGTACAATCAAGATATCTGTAGTAGTTTTATTTTATGATATATTTATACTTTAAAATTAGCAAGGAGCAGTTTTTGTTTGTTTAGGTTATCATTATTAATATAATAATTGTGTTCATGAAGTCATTCACAAAAAAACAAACAATGTTTAAGTGTGCTGTAATTCTCTTCTTCTTCTTTAATCTTTTCGTTCAAACAAATCATCAAACATCTAGTCCAGATATAACAAAACCACTGCCTGGGTGAAGTACTATGTTAGATTTGTTTTCTTTGAGGCATTTCATCAAACATCTAGTGAATACCAAATTGGGTTGTCTGTTTCTGTAACCTTTTTCCATATAACGCTAGTCTATTTCTTAAATAATTTCTACTCATAAAGGGATTTTTGACTGATTGCAGCTTCTTTGATTATTGAGGTCTTATTAGTTGACTTCGAGGCTTCTGTTTGACTTGACTTGACATGTGAGCAATGCCGATTACCTCCACAACACGGTATAACTCAGAAACTGAGACTCGTGTGAAACTATTCATCAATCAAACGAGAGCTTGACCCTTAATTTTACTCACAACTCACAAACTGAGACTAGTGTTTAAACAGTAACAAACTAAAATGTGTGTTTTTTGCTATTTGATAGTAACTATGGTGACAAATGAATTTCGGTTCAGAAATAATTCATATATAATTCAAAAATGAGTTGGAATTATTCGGATCAGATATCTCAATCTCATTAAGGAGGAAAAAAAAAATTTGAAAATTTTTGGGAAAAATTCACGAATAACTTATAAAATTTGGAAAAATTTGTAAATTTCACAAATAATTTAGTTAAAGTTTAGTTAATTGAATAATTTAAGGTTCGGTTTGGTATTACCAAAACTAAAAGTTATTCACAAATAATTGACAAATTTGTGACTTTGATAGTAACTAGCAACTTACTAGTTACTACGAAAGTCACCAGTAGTAAGCACAATTGCTGGACTTGTACCAAGGAAGCATATTTTCTGCAGAGACAATTCCTGCAGAGCTGTGTAGAAATTTTAATCTGATCTGTTCGTTTCAGATTTTGCAAATTTTGAAAATATATATATTTTTTTTCAATTCGAACAAGATCTGATCTGATCTATCTAATCTGAAACAAACAAATCAAATTAAAAACTTCCACAACTCCGTAAAGGATACGCTTCCTTTCTACCAGAACACCACACAGTGCCAGTCACGGCCATACAAACTTTAGGTGCGAGCCCAAAATCCCAAAATATAAGAGCTAAACGGGCGGTACATATTATTGGATCCGGATCTGGCGGTGCAATCCAAGATGGGTTTGAATAAAAAAACGGGTCTAAGGCTCCAAGCACATAGTTTCAACTTTCAAAGTTTCAAGCAGCCGCTGTAATGAGTAATGACTAGATAGTCTTTTGGGATCATTAATAAAGTAGAGAATTTAATTTGGAATTATGAATTATGATGAAGCAGCCGCCCGGCCCCACACAAAAGTAAAGGCCGAATTTTTGTGGGGTTTGATTTTCTGTGGAATGTACAACACAAAAGAAAGGCAAAATTAGATGTAGCGGGCCAGATCCAAGAACCTCCAGATACTCATTGAATCCGATCGAATGGCACCAAAGCTATCCATTTCCCCCATTTCGGCTGAGGTGAAGCCCTCCATTCGTTGGTGGGCCTTCAGTTTTCAGTTCCGGTTGACCCGCTACAGTGTGTTCTACATGTTGTGCAAAGTACAGAATTACGAGGAAACATTGGGATTGATCTGACAGATGGAATAAAATTCGAATTCATATCCTCTGAGATATCTCAAACTTTGCGTGACTTTATGGGAAATTCTAACCGTTTAAATACGTTCTACACGAATCTCAAAGCACAATAATACTGACCCCCTACATCACCCCGAATAGGCACCGGACACGTCGGTCACGCAAAAGTTGAGATATCTCAGAGGATATGCACTCATAAAATTCAGGGGCTTTCTATCAATATTTTGTCCCAATCACCCGGTTTCTCCTGAGAATAGTCTCATCAATCATCACTTCAATACAAAAAATCATATATGTAATTTTATTAAACCTAAATAATAAATCCATCTCAATTTTGTTAAATATTTGTATCTGCCCAGAAAATGAGGTTATTATTTACCCGTAATATAGAATGTTACTGAGATTGAGGCATAGTTTGATCTCTTTGTGAGTGGGAGTGGGACCCGACATAAATGCCATGGAATCCGAGGAAATTTTCTGTTCATTTGAACGAATGATTTGTTTACGATTAAGAATCTTGGATTTAAATCGGTTGGATCAGTATTGCCAAACAATGCATCTAGAATTGTAGATAGTAATGATTACAGAATCCTTCCTGGTGGAAATAAATTGCAGGTTTGCATAATAGCCCCGCTATATTATTTTAATTACATATAATTCTCGTAAGTAACCTTAAAAGTATTTTTATTCTTTTACATGTATATCTTTTATTGAAATTTTCTGTTTGAGATAATCTTGTTCTGTCTCTTGATAGCCTTGACAGCCTCTGTCAAGCTCTCAAAAAAAGAAAAAAAAAATGATGATCTTGTTCTGGACCTATCTCTGACGTCTTTACAAGCAGAATGAGCTTAATATCTAATATATTTTTTGACAATATTGATACTCTTTTTGTGATCTTTCATTTATTGGATTTCCTTATATTTCTTTAAATCATTTGATATTGAAATGAGGATCAACAAAAAAAAATAAATAAATACAAGATTATGTTTTTTTTTTTTTTTTGTAGATTGTAAATGTTTCTTGCAGTTTAATGTTGATCATTTAGTTAAAAAAAAAAAGCTTGTTTATTATGATTATGGTGCGACTAGGGGTGTAAACGGAGCAAATTCGGAGCAGATAATACTTATATCATATCCGTATTTGTTTTCAATGAGCGGATACAAATACGGACACGGCTAGTAAACATATATCAAAATTTAAAACCATATCCGCCTTAAATGGATACTGATACAGAGCGGATAATCAACGGATACAGATTTGAATACGTATACGAAATAAATAATTATCAAATAATTGAGTTATGCACTTTAAGATACAAAAAAGTAACTTGTTGTTGTCTTAAACCAATGACTAAAATCAATTTAGCAGAAACTAAAAACATACTACATTTACGGACTAAAGTTTTGAATGGAAAATAATGGAGAATGAAGAAATAAAGGTAAAAATGAAAGAAAATTGCATTATTGTAGCACCATCACCAGTAAAAAAGAGATTAAATTGGAAATCATATCGTATAATCATTTATACAACAACTAAAATTGAAATGAATATCAGATAATATATAACAATTTCTATCCAGAACAATAAAGTTAAAGTTGATTTGGAGTAATTTTAGATATGGATAATTGCGGATACGGACACAGATATTCACTTTCATGAAATTATCCATATCTATATCTGTCATTTTTTCACCATATATAAAATTTATCTGTATTCGTATCCGCAATTGTCCATATGCATTTAATTCGAATTCGGATAATATCCGAATACGGAGCAAATTATCCGTATCCGTTTACACCCCTAGGTGCGACTAATAACAATGCCATTCATTCATTCATTTTTTTTTTTTGCCAGATGAACTTTGTATAATTTGCCTTTCAGAACACAGATAGAGAGGAAAAATCAAATTTACACCATTATAACATAAATGTGGAATACATTATTGCTTTAATTATTCTAATAGAACTAATCACTGACTGAAATGGAATTAAATCAATGGATAGTCGGATACGGAAATTAATAACAGAGGGCAATTGTGTCCAAAAAAAAAAAATGTAAGCGGTACTCTGTCCAAACCAAATAGTTTTCCAGTACATGATGAGAGCAATCATCTTTCAAAAATTTTGTGTGCGCAAACATAATTGATCAGTTAATTTTTCCATATCCAAATTAGATAAGATCTACTGGACATACATAGATGTCAATATGATTGAAAATATCACTAAAAGCTCTATTGTAAATACCTGTCACTATTGTCTTATTATATAGATCGAGTAAAACTAGGGTGTTCTTAAGTTCACCAAGGTATTTGATGAACTTAACTTCAAAATATATTATATCGGTTTCAAATGATAAATTCAAACCGTTGAAATCCATCTACTTCACAATTGATGAATTTACATGCAAAGATTCTAAGTTATCAAATTATTTTAGTATAATTAAAGTTAAGCAGTCAAAATTAGAATTTTTATAAATTAATTTAAGTGTATTTATTTTTTAAATATTTTTTGACCACTTAATTTTATACAAAATTAATTCAAAAAAAAATTACATATAAATTCATCACTCATGAAGTAAATTGGTTTCAACAATTTGGATTTATTATTTGAAGTCAATCTAATAAATTTTGGAGTTAAGCTTACCAAACACTTTGGTGAGCTTAAGAACACCTTAGTTCTACTCATATAGATCAATATGATCTATATAATAGTGTTGATTACTACAAACATTTCCTCTTTTTATTGCACAAAACACATTGTATCAGAACTTTTGAATAACGAGGAATATTTTGAATGTCTGCAAGGACTCGTTACAAGAATTAATTCAATACAAGATTTCCTATGATTTTAATTAATTGGCTATCAATTCCTCAAAACAAAAACGACCCCAAGGTGGTTAATATTTTGTAACAGTATAATTAAAATCTTTTAATTAATTTATAAAGTAATAATTCACTAATTAGTTTAAATTACCGAGGATAAGGCCCGGTACATGTAACCTCATTATTTGAATACTTAACTGATGATCTGCTCGTAGAACTATCTGAAATTTCAAAATCTCTGTCGTCGATATTAGAATCTCCAAAAACAAATGCTGGACTTGATGGAGGAGGGATTTGCATCCGTTTTCTCGTAAGCATGAGATTAACGGAAAATATGTTCGGCCTCTCATTCGGGGTCTTTTGCACGCAGAGTAAAGCAATGTTGATGCATCGCACTGCTTCATCATTCGACCAAGTTTCATCACCTAAGTATGGATCAATCAGCTCTATTGCAGTTCCATTTGTCCAGTGTTCCCACGTCTGATTCAAAATTTTATAAACCAAATAATCATAATATTAATAATCAGCATTAATTAGTAACGTTGATTAACAGTTAATTATCTGTATTTTTTGTTACAGAGGTGAAATATATACAGTCCTGTTATTGGTCAATGCTGTTGGCATATGATAGCAGAACAGTATAAGATTTGTATTTCATTAAAAAATAACAGGTTTTATAAATTTGATTGTTAGTAGTCATACAGACTATTCTTTTTGTTTTCGGGTTCATTTCAATTGCACATTTTCAGGTTGATTTTAATTTTGACTTCCTGATAAATTAGTCTATTTTAATTACTTACATAATTTAGTAGATTTCCTGCACTGGTACCAGAAAAGCTGCTATTACTTCTTCCAGTTATGATCTCCAAAATCAGTACTCCAAAGCTGAAGACATCCACTTTTGTAGATACAGTTCCATGTACCGCATACTCTGGTGCCATATATCCACTAAAAATTCATAAAATGGAAATCATTAGTTCATAGGAAACATAATAAAATTTTCAATTGATCTTATAATTAGGATACTGTTCAAGTTCTATTTAGAAATCAGTAAGGTGCATTTTTGTAAAATAGTATGGCAAATGTCTGTTGGATTAACATAGATAATAAAGAAAGCTAATTAGTGTTAGTAAACCTACTATGTTCCGACGACTTTCGATGTCTTGCTTTGAGTATGGTCTCCTCCTAGAAGCCTTGCCAATCCGAAATCAGATATCTTTGGGTTCAAATTTTCATCTAATAGGATATTCCCGGCTTTCAAATCACGGTGTACTATTCGTATTGCCGAGTCTTGATGGAGGTACAACAACCCTCTAGATATCCCTTGAATGATTTTAAGCCTTTCTTCCCAATTTAGTTTTCTCCTGCTTTCGTCATCTTAAAAAAAAACAATTTAGAGTTTGCTCAAAAGACTATGCAACGTATGTATGTGGCAATCATCGATCTGTAAAATAACTCTTTACTGAGTAAAAACTAAGTACCAAATATCAGAGTATCGAGGCTTTTGTTGCAGATGTATTCATAAACAAGTAGCATTTCTTTTTTCTCCATGCAAACACCAAGCAATCTGACAAGATTTTTGTGTTGTAACTCAGCTAGAAATTGAACTTCATTCATTAACTCACTAAGTCCTTGATTAGATCCCTTTGAAAGCCTTTTCACAGCAATTTCTTGTCCATCTCGCAGCTTCCCCTATTGACAGAATATTAATAAAATACTAATTATTACTTCCGGGTTGAGAATTTCAAGATGATTTCTTAAAGTTAAAGATATTCCATAGATTTGTGTAAATTAATATTAATGGAAAATTCATTATTGTCTTATGTTTAAATGGTACTTTTAAACAGACATCCCTTCATTTTTTATTAAAAGAATTGGAGATTAAAATTAGCGTCGGATTTTAGAAGATATTCAAAAGGAGGTATCGGTACCTTATAGACAGGACCAAAACCACCTTCCCCTAGTTTATTTATATCTGAGAAATGTTCTGTAGCTTCTTGAAGTGTAGAAAATTCAAAAAGTGAAGATTTTCTGCCTTTCAATTCCTGGATGTTTTTCTCTTCTACAAAGCCAAGAATTTAATATAGTTATTAAGTCAGAAAAATTCAGGATGATAGTGTCTACATTTAAACAACATGTGTGAAGCAATATCAAAACCATACAACAAGTACAGAGTCCTTACTCCTTAGCCTCTGAGATACCGCATTACACTAAGAGATCCTGACCGTTGATTAATTAATGAACAAACTGCTTTTTAATGCATTTGTGCTGCTCAAAACAAATGTCAGGATTCTACCTATTATAATGTGATACTGTGACTGATGCAAAGTTTGAAATACATAACAAGTGGGTTATGATTTAAATAAATTGAACTAAGGTGGAGCTTACTAATTCTATTTCTTGATCTCTTTCTTCTCTGTAAACAAATGAGAAGGAAAACTGCAAGAGCAGATGAAAGAACCAAAGGAATTCCAATACCCAGAGCAATTGGTACTGTTTTTTTACCTTTCCCTACAAAATAGAAAAATAAAAATTGGAAAAAAAAGAAGAATAATAAATTAAATTAGCAGGTATTAGTTGGTCAATTGGAACTTTCAAATAAATATATAGTATCCATGAGACTACACTATCAATTCTTAATAGAAACTCATATATTCTGTTTTACCTTTTTTTGTGAAATTAATGAGTTGTGGTGCCTGAGATGGTGGACCCAAACCTGGATCCAAACTAGGAGGTGCAACCCAAGTCGGATTCGAATTAAAAAATTTATCTGACTCATATCTCAGCACACAGCTAGCTGTCAAAGACATTACTCCTTCAAGCCCATAGCAACAGTTCAAAATGTTTGAAAGCGAATCATTGAGACAATTGAAACACTGTTCTGTGGACAAATCTCTAGTACACTGCACCATCCCATATATTTCCTCGTCTCCTGACACATTAGTTAGACCCGTAGAAAAATATCGATTTGAGGCATTAAATGCCGCAAGTTTAGAAATCGATTCAATCATCATGACCAATCGATCTTTGAATTGCACTGGGTCCGATGCGTTAGTAAGAAAATAGTAAATGTTCCTCTGTGAGACGTTGAAATCTGAAAAGAAGTCGTAGTTTTCATACCGTACCAAGCAGCTGTCATACCAGACAGTACTTCCTTTGTTATATGGACAGAGGTTTGGCATATCAGTAGATGCGGTTTGGAGGCAATCAGTACAATCCTCAGAGCTGATGTCACCACGGCATAGAGCGAGGCCGTAAACTCGGTTGGGCACCAAACCTTGGGTATCATTGAAAAAACCAGTCTGTGGTGCTTTCATGATTAGAGATGACAATAAAAGATTAAGGTTGGTTGAGAAGGTGCTATTTGTTGAGTAAATGCTTGAGGAATCACATAAGAAGCTTAAAAGTTGAGATTTTGTGTTTGGTTGAAGAAGCATAAGGACCAAAGAAGAAAAGAGGATTGATTGAGATATTATCATTTTTCGATCTCGTTTTAATTTCTTTTGTTTGAGGGGTGTAAAAATTTTGTTTAATGATTATAGGTTGTTGTGTAAGAATGAAAAATAAAACATGAAGCTTTGTGCTAAGATAATTAATTATTGGCGTGGTTTAGCCGTTTAGACTTTAGAAGAAGTGCTTAATAAATGAAGAAAAAGACAGCCAACTTTTTCATTAAGCGCTGCAGTAAATAAAAATAACAATTTTGTCCTTTACACTTCAATTTTTTTTTTTTTTTGCAAATTAGCCCCCAATCAATTTTCTGATTCGACAATAGTCAATTCTTAATTTCTCTTATGGAGCAAAAATCTGTGAACTCATCAAAAGGGTACCCCAGAAATTCTATACAACTCTTTTTTTTATTGGATATATTCTTAATCCGAAATGACAACATGTGATGTGATTGATGATCACTTGTCTCTACTCTCTAGCCTCTACAACGCGTTTTCTTGATGTTAACCGGTACCAACTGTTCAAAAAGAATGATTGGTTTCTTTACTCACATTATTTAAATTAAATAAATATAATAAATAGAAGACCTAAATTAAGAATACTTAGCCACTGTCAAATCTTTCAAAAAAAAAAAAAAAAAAAAAAATTAAGAACACTTTTCAAGTATACCTTTACTTGGTTCTTCGGGTGCTGCAGTTGCTTCTGGAGGGGGTGAGATCTTAACGGGCGGGAAGTTAACACGCGCTGGTGCCGACACAATCATAGATGGATCTGAATTAAAAAATTTGTCGGTTTCGTACCATAACATACAACTGTAGGCTTGGTAAATTCCTAACACATTTCCATAGTAATTCTCCTCCAAAATCTGCATCGATGCATTAAGGCACTCATGGCATTGATCTCCAGTTAGATCTCTTGTGCACTGCACCAATCCGTAAATTGAGTCTGAAACTGTTAAATTCACCATGCCAGTTGAAAACATCTTACCCGATTGCGCAGCGTACCGGGAAATCGAACTCATCATCTTCACAACCGCCTGCTCGAATTGGTACGGGTCAGACCAATTTTGTGGATTGTACACTGTGTATCCATTGGTGTCCAAATCTGAGAAGAAATATTTGTTCGAGTACCGCAGCATGCACACCTCATACCAAACAATTGCACCTCGGTCGTATGGACAGAGTTGTGTGAGATTCTGAGAAGCTGTGGTAATACAATTGGTACAGTTACTAGCACTGATGTCGCCACGGCAAAGAGATGATCCGTAAACACGGTCTGGGATGTTGCCGAGAGTGTCATTAAAGAACCCAGTTTTCGACGTGTTTTGGATTAGCGAAGTGAACAAAAGTTTTAGGTTGGTTTCGAAAGTGCTTCCCTGGGCATAGGCGGTATTGTTTTCACATAAATTGTAGCTGATGAATTCAGATTTGGTATTGGATGGAAGTAGATACAGCACTATATAAGCAAGTAGAATTTGTAGGGGAAACATCGTTTCTTGCTTTTGTGTTTGCTCTAGTGTATATTTGAAGAAGAGATGTGAAGAAAGATTGAAGTTTCATTTTTTGGTCAAGTTCAATTTAATTTAATTGGAGTCTAGCTATAAAAGTCAGAAAGTCAGAGAAATGTAGCCAATCTTCAAGTTAAGAGATCACACATGTAAGGCTCCCCATAATTTACTCTTGCATGCTTTTAAGATGTTATCTTTTTTATTTGATATGCAATTAATTACACTCATCTTTATTTTATAAGTTGAGGGGAATGATTGCACTTTTATATCTATTTGGGTTGTTGACTTTTATGCATTTTCTTGACTTGACACAAATTTCCAAATACAACTTTGCTACATAAACGTAATTTAATTTGTAAACATAGACACGTATAATCACTAGCTTGGCAAATAAAAGAAGCAATTTTATTGTTGTTTCGGAATTAGGTACAGGTACAGGTGCAAAAAGACATGTATTAAATGGTGTCATACTATCATCTAACAGTACTGCTTTTTTTTTATTCTTGTGCAGCAAAAATGGTAGTGATACGGATCAAGTCCTGGAGGATGAGGTCGTAATGATTCGGAGGTTTCGGAAGCTCAACTCGTCCCGGCTCGGCAAGCCCGGTTCGAGTCTCGCGGGAATGACTTAGGATAATTGTCAAGGTACTTGTACTCTAACCTCTTGGTAGCTTCTATTGTCCAAAGGTCCAGCTCCGAGTGCCTCGGGACTTGAGACTTATATAGGTGATCCTCCAACAATCATTCCGTGTTGTCAAGATTGTCAGAGACCGTACGAGAGCGGGTTAGCGTTGTGTAACCGCCCTATGCGATGCCCCTGTGGATGTCTTGGGCAAGCCGTGCCGAGATGGGCCTTCTTGTCGGGCTTGGCCTTGGGCCTTTTCGCTTGCCCAGGGTTGCACCATGCGGGTCTTGGGCCTTAAGTTACGCCATGTTGATTCATTGGGGATAAGGGCCTTATTCTTGATCCCGGTCTGGCCTCCTAAGAGAGTTTTAGGCCGGGTTATTCATGACCCAAATCCGTTCTTCTAAGGCTCTTGTTTACATGGGCCTATCAGGTAGACTCTTATATCATACTCATGATAAAAGTTTAGTACACAAAAAGATTTAACACAGAACCATTGAACCACACGATGCTACAGTTAAAGAAGAATAATAGGATAAGAGAAAGACCCAATTTAACATCTAAAACCACACGAATTTAAAATGGCTACAGAAGCTTCAAAGTTTACTAGCAACAAATAATGCTACTAATACACCCACAATTTAACATCATTTACAAGATTTCAGATCTGTTGAGGAAGAAAAGGGATCGAAGGAGCAGGAGACAACTCAATGCGATCTGAATTGTGATATATGTGGGAGGAGTATACCACTCTGTAACTTCATTTAACAGCAACAGCAAACGAAGAAGCGCTGCAAAATTCGAAAAGAGTATAAAAAGTCTGATTAAGGCACTTGAAACAATCAGACTCCGACAAATCCCTGGTACATTGTACCATTCCATATGCTCTTGCATTAACGCTGGTGACAAACATCTTTACAGATGCATTAAATGCTGCAATTTCAGAAATAGATTCCATCAAGGAGATGACGAGTTGCTTGAACTCGAATGGTTTTGATACAGCCTGTTGCTGGCAACTGGTAAAAATATCCTGAACAGCCTTAACAGTAGGAAATTGTGAAAAGAAATTATGGATTGAATACCGAACGCCACAGTTGTGGTACCATACAATACCACCATTAGGGTAAGGACAGAGTTGGACGATGCTTTGGGAAGCCTCATTGAGGCAACTGGTACAGGTGTCCTGATCGATGTCACCACGGCAGAGTGCAAGGCCGTAGACTTGGTATGGTGGTTCACCTTCAATAGCAGTAGAAAATCCAGTTTTGGGTGTGTTTAGGATTAGAGAAGAGAAGAGGAGGTTGAGATTGGTTTTGTAAGTACTGCTTGGGGTGTAGTAATTTGTGGGTTCACAAAAATTGTGAGTACTACTTGGGGTGTAGTAATTTGTGGGTTCACAAAAATTGGGAAAAAAATGAGGATTTGTTAGTGTTGTGAGAAGTGCAAGTGTGAGAAGAAAGAAATGGATGGGTGGGGAGCTCATGGTGGCAGGGAGTATTTTGCAAAAGTTTGTTTTGCAAGGCATCAATTTATGTTTGGTACTGTCGTTGACTTTATTTGTGAATTATTTCGGGTATTATCTCTAGTTTAGTTGAGGTTTATTCTACTCCTTTTTATTTCCTTCTAAATCACTAATAAATGGGTTTCGTGCAATTTTGCTTGTTGACTTGTGAATTTACTTGAATTGTTGATGCAACAATTCAAGTAAATTCACAAGTCAACGAGCAAAATTGATATTCATCTCCGTCAAACTATGATAAATTAATATTTCAAGGCAAATTTCTCTCTAAATAGAATTTTTTTTATAAACCATAAATCATTAAATGAATTTTACGGAACCAATAAGATTACTTTTTTTTAAAAAAAACCATAAAGACCGGACGGTCCGTCCGGTCTCACATCTGTTTTATATAAAAAAAAAATTGAGACTGAACGGTCCTTCCGGTCTCAATTTTTTTTTTATAAAATAGAAATTTTTTTAAAAAAAATTTGTATTAAAATATTAGAAATGTTGAATATATTTCTTTGAAAATAGATGAAATACAATATAATTTGATTTATTAGAAAGACTGCAACAAATAATCCGGATCAATATTTTTCAGATTGGGTTTTTGCGGCTGTAAGAAAAATTAATATATTTCTTTATGTGTTATTGAAAAAAATATAAAAATGCTTAGATTCTGAGTTATTGATCCCGGTTCAAAAGTCACTTCTAGATAATCCATAAAATATTGTGATCTTTCTAGGACATTTAATTTATAAAAAGTTGTATCTACTTTGAGAATTCTTTTTGAATAATAATCATTAAATAACTTAAAGTTTTTATTTTTTTTTCAAAAATAGATACAACTTTTCATAAATTAAATATACTAGAAGTGTTGGGTTTCGGATACCACTTTTGGGGTTTTGCGGTAACCAAAACTCGTTTAGGCTTAAGGTGCGGAATGACCGTAGAACAAAAATTTCTACGGCCAACTTAAGCTCAGGATTAAACGGGGTATGTCAGGAAACTTTCCAAGGCGGTCCACCTTCAGTATTCCTTTGGCATCAAAACCCAATTTAATCCTTTTACAGATCTACTCCATGATTGATTTCTAAAACTTTAATCTACTTACCAATTAAATAGATTAATATAACATATTTATACCTTGTTTCCAAATCACAGTTGGAATGCAGACCGAGCGTGTAGAGCTACATCACGGAAGGAATCGACTCGTCTCGGAGCATCAGACGTCTGATGCCTCTATCGGTTATCCACCAGGACTAACCAGAGAGCGGTTAATTTCTTCTGCCAGAAATACCGTAAACCGCGGAATTCTACAAAAACACTATTCACAGGGAAAAGACGAAAACCCGTAAACACGAATTTTCGGTTACTCAGTTTCATCAAATGAGCAAAACTGACATACCGCTAAATTCGGTAAAACACTATTCATTTATCCCGTAAATATACTCCACAACAACCCGCAAGATTATACGTCAACTACGTATAACTTTCTTTTCTCAACCGAAACACTATTTGGGAGAGAAACCGAGAAAGAGAGAAAATACCGATTCGATTCTGCACGAAACGATACAAGTGAATTAGTGATTTTTCTCTCTACATGCACCCCTCTATTTATAGGCTTTTGAGGAGGTTCGCAAAAGACCGAAATACCCCTCAACATATGCCTATTTACAAGGTATGCCATTGACACCTCATCCTTTTATATGTGAAATGACCAAAATACCCCTTCCACACCCTTCCACACTCTTCTCCATGTTTCTACGCATGCAAGGTGGCATAGGTGTGAAATGACCATTTTGCCCTTGTGGATAGGATTGATGACATGTCATCTGGATAGGATCAATGACACGTCATGCGGATAAGCACGAATCTAAAAAGACCCGAATGCCCTCGGTCCGAAGACAAATAATATTCGTATAATTATTCTGAACAATTATATATATATTTTTCTTGCGGTTATTTGTTTCGGTATCGATGACGTGTCATCTGGATAGGATCGATGACATGTCATGCGAATAAGGACGAATTTGAAAAGATCCGAATGCCCTCGGCCCGAACACAAATAATATTCGTATAATTATTCTGAATAATTATATATATTTTTCTTGCGGTTATTGCTTCGGTAATTTATACAATGTGTCCTGCACATTTATAAATTAACCGGTTAACTTTTATACAACGTGTCACACACGTTTATAAATTAACCAATGTTTTTTGCTTGTTATTTTTACATAACATTTATAATTTAATTATAACACGTATAATTAATTATAACCATCTTATCATTGATCATAACCAATTTATAATCAATCAAAATAAGATTCTCCAATTAGCTCCTATATGGTGTGACCCAATAGGATCTGTGTTATGTTGGTAAATAGAGTTAAAACTGTTTTAACTTCTATAATCATGGGTGGCGTCTGGCAACACATCATGACCATCCAATTACACAGATGATGCTGTACTGTACAAAATATCACGATCCAGTAAACAATTTACTTGTGTCTGTTCTTCTGTCTCATAGCTATCAGATCAGTTTCAAGGTAGATGTGTGTCATCCTTGCTAACTGAATCTTTTCTTGATCTTGAGCAGATTATCAAATATAATTACTCTTGTAATTATACCGCTAGCAGATAATCTAACTCTATCAAGGGGCCTAGTGATGCTATAGCTCGTATAGAGATACGAGGGACAAATAGTACTTTTGGTAGACTATCACTTCCTCAGCTAAGCTATACATATGGGAATGCTACCGTTATGACTGTTTTTTACGGACAGCAGTAGATAGCAATCACACATACATATTTCTTAGTGGGAACGATAAATACCTCATACTTTAGAACGTGACACTGAATGAAAACATAAATGACACGAACACAATTCTATTTAATGTTTCATTCGGGGTCTGTCAAATACCATGTTCCTAGAACATGTATCTATGTGATTAAAATGACATCTCGTGTCAGGTGGTTTGTAAAACTTAACCATCTTTTAATCCACATACTAACCTTATCGCGGTAATTAGTGTTCCTGCTAATTACCTTGGTCAGTGACTTCTTAAGAGTATATATCATCTATATTATGGAGTTTCACAATTTCAGTCATGAACTCGAAATGATCCATAAATTCAATAATACTCATGGCAACAAAATGATATATAAATAAACATTCAATTCATGAACAAAGCTTTATGATAATTTATCGTATTATTGACTTCTAGATTATTACAAACTAACAAGAAGGATCACAATATTTTTTGGATTACCTAGAAGTGACTTTTGAACTGGGATCAATAACTCAGAATCTAAGTATTTTTTTTTTCAATAACACATAAATAAATATATTAATTTTTCTTACAGCCGCGAAAGACCCGATCTAAAAAATATTGATCCGGATTATTTGTTTGTTGCAGTTTTTCTAATAAATCAAATTATATTGTATTTCATCTATTTTCAAAGAAATATATTCAACATTTCTAATATTTTAATACAAAAATAATTTTTTTTTAATTTTTGTTTTATAAAAAAAAAATTTGAGATCGGCCGGACTATTTGGTCTCAATTTTTTTTTATAAAACAGATGTGAGACCGGACGGTCCGTCTGGTCTTTATGGTTTTTAAAAAAAAACAAGTAATCGTATTGATTCTGTAAAATTCATTTAATTATTTATGGTTTATAAAAAAAATTCCTCTAAATAGGTCTGGAACGGGATTTTCGAGATGTACAATTGATAAAACTTTTATAGTTTATTAACTCAAATCAAACTAACTACATGTGCTTCGGAATTAAAAAATAATTACTTCTCCGGAAATCTCGACATAGTAACTTGACATCTCGAAAATAGGTATGTTTTATTAGTCAATGTGCTGAATATTTGCGTAGCGTATGTTTTATTTGTTAGCGAGTTAACATTTCTCTTTGCATTTTTGTAAATTTGTTTGGAAGAAACTAGTCAAAAATTCCGACATTTTTATTTTTACCCCATTAAAAAATTATTTTAATAATAATAATTAAAATTTAGCAACAATTTTAAAAATACCTCACCCGTGGAAATTTTTCACAGGCTGGAATTTTAATTCCAATTTTTTTTTTTATAAAACAGAATTTTTTTTAATTTTTTGTATTGAAATATTAGAAATGTTGGATATATTTTTTTGAAAATAGATGGAATACAATATAATTTGATTTATTAGAAAGACTGTAACAAATAATCCGGATCAATATTTTTCAGGTCGGATTTTTCACGGCTGTAAGAAAAATTAATATATTTCTGTATGTATTATTGGAAAAAAAATAAAAATGCTTAGATTCTGAGTTATTGATTCTAATTCAAAAGTCACTTTTATGTAATCTAGAAAATATTGTGATCCTTCTAGGACATTTAATTTATAAATAGTTGTATCTATTTTGAGAATTCTTTTTGAATAATAATTATTAAATAACTTAAAGTTTTTATTTTTTTTCAAAAATAAATACAACTTTCCATAAATTAAATGTCCTAAAAGAATCATAATATTTTCTAGATTACATAGAAGTGACTTTGTTATCATTGGTAATGAAATATACTTTTAAATTAAATATTTAAATAGTTAGTAAATTTGTTATCATTGGTACTTATCAAGGAATATACAACCGTCCATCATCTGTTAATTTTGTTTTACATTGTATTTATAATAGGACCCTTGATCAGCCAAACCTTAACATGGTATATTGGTATGAATTTCCATTTTTTTTACCTATCATATAAAAAAATTAAACATGAGACATTAAATTGATTTTTTTTAAATTTACCACAACTGTTCTGACAGAAACAGCGTTTACCTTTAGAATAAAACGCTATCAACGGCAGCCCTCGAACTTTTTTTTACCGAATATAAGCAGCAGTTATATTTGGCTAATCATCCGTACGCGTGCCTCAAGATTCGTGCTCTCTTAATTCGAGATTAATTAGTAGTGCTCTTTGCAAATCTACGGCATTCTGATCGAAAACAGAGAACGCCTCCTTTCACTTCATCTAAACTGAGCTCTGCTTCCTGAAACACAGCAGAGAACAAAGTCTTCTTCATAACCCATCAAATACGGTATCTGATCTCTTTCTTTGATTGTTGGTTTAACTATTCTCTCCATTATAAACACCACTTCCGATGGAGAATAGCATCAGTTGAGTTGCGCGTTTGGACTTGGAGAGTTTTGCGCCTTCACTTCATCCAAAACAAAACAGAGAATGGTCTAAAACAAAAACAGAGAATGGGATAGATTAGAAGTGTTACTTATAAAAATTTATTCAATTATATGATTTATTTGTATGATAAACTCTACGTTATGATTTTTTTTAATTGAGTTCCAACTTTTTTTTATCTATGCGAAATTTTAAATAGTTTGACATCAATATGCTTGTTCTGAAAATTTGACAACATTATATATATATATTTTTTAGGGTTGACGTCAATGGCCGTCAATTTGATATTAATACAAAAAAAAGGTTATTTACAATGACTATATTTTGAAAATAAAATCGCTAATAGTACAGTAGGCACAACTAAAAAGGTACCAAATTAAATCATCTTAATACATACACTGGAAGCATATGTTTCGGCTCAATAGTGAACACATGTTTATATTACCTACATTTCACATACACTGAAAGCATAGTTCAATTGTGAACACATGCGTTCACATTTAATTTTGAACACAAGCGTTCATAACTTTCATATTACCTGCGTTTAATATAAAAGCTTCCATACTTTTAGAATTTTTTTTTATCATTTTAACTATATGAGGTAAGAGTTTAGAATGACGCGCGAAATACATTCATTCAGAAAACTGATATTAAACTTCTAAAAACATGGATATTTGTGCTAAATATTTTAAAAATCAGGATAGACAAAAATATTCTTTAAGCTATTGTTTTCTTTCTTGACAACTAAGTAATTTCATTGTCATTATTTAAATTTAGATTTGAAAACGAACATTTTAGATATGATGTAATGTGAAACAAATATATCGAGTGTTTAAAAATGATGAGCTTAATTAGCTGCACGTTTTACCGTTCACTAATTAATGACTAATAAAGGCATGAAGGCAGTTAGAGCTAATGAAAGTTGTTATGCAGTTAGCAATAATCAATGTTGTTAGACAATTAGCAATAGTTGTTAGATATTCTGTTATGACATTTAACCAAGGTTAGAAGAATGTAATCATGATTAGATTAGTGAGGGTTAATCTGGAGTGTTTCTCTACATAAGCAGCAGTTGTAATCTGTATGAGATACATGAGAAAATACAAATACATTTGAATCTCTGTCTCTCTCTCTCTCTCTCTCTCTCTCCCTTCATGAAATCCATTAATGACCTCTTCGTCTGTTTGAAATTAACAACACTTAATTAATTAATTCAATATAAAACTACACTCAAAAATCACTATTCCTATATGTATCTTATATATGCAAACTTATATTGTCAAAGTAGAGAGCAACAAAAATTTTTCTCGACCAATCGTCTATCTTGAATCAAGTTCTGAAACAGTTACCTCGTTCTTAGACACTGGCACCAAGTTTTTCTGTGACCCATCACTAGAATCACCACCTCGTCTTCTTACATAAAATGCAGGCTTCGAAGGTACTTGGAGAGAGACAGTATTGCTAACAAGCATGATCACTACCTCTGACATGCGGGGTCTATCCATTAGGTCCTCTTGCACACAGAGAAGCCCTATATGTATGTACCGGATTATCTCATTTGTTGGGCAATTCATGAGTGGGTCGATTATGTTTGTTACTGTACCCGCTGCCCATTGCTCCCACGTCTGACATTCCACCATTAAAACTTTAAGATATAGGACTATAATAAAAAATTTACATGTGCAAATTATAACTGCATATGAGGCCTCACATTTTCACAAAAAAGAAAACGGTCTTAGGCCCTGATCTGTGTTCAAAACAACAAAATATCATGCACATCATGGCAAAACATGAAATATATCTTTAGCCCCCTGATACACTGACATCTTGTAAATAGCCAAATAACCCACTATATATTCTTCCATAAAGGTTTTGATGATATTTCTAATTTTGCAGGGTATTGATGATAATTTGGCACTTGCAGCATACATGAATTAAATTGGCCCTTGTGATCTTTTCTGAACTTACAAGAATAATGAATTGCATTTGTTACATAAATTTAAGAGAAATTGACTAGAAATTCTTACAGAGCTCAGAAGGTCTTCACTCTGTTCAGTCTCAAATGTACCGCAGCATTGTTTCCCAGTAATGATCTCTAAAAGCAAAACACCAAAACTAAACACATCTGACTTGATTGAATAGCGTCCATGCAGTGCATACTCAGGTGCCATATACCCACTGTACAATTCACATAATAGGACTAATTAAAAGGGATGCCTCATTGTTCCTAAAATTGGCATTTAACATTCAATATTTGGGCTATTTGTAAACATTTATTGGACTAGAGTTATACAAATAAAAAAAATCCATTAACTGTTGTAAATGTTGGGCCTAAGTTTTTTCTTGAGCAGAAACTTGATGCATATCAAGCCAAGTAAATTACTGTTGATTCCGAACTTCTGATCATTCAAATCTGAAGCAGAGTTACAAGTCAAATTACAAAGGGTATGGAGATTCAGTCAATTTGCACCTCATCTGATGTGAGAAGTTTGGTGTTAGCCAGAAAATAAGACGAACATTTGGTATTGGTAGCCTGGAAATTTTATTCTAATGGGTCAAGTATGGAAATAAAAAATGAGTTAAGTAAAATGATGATATATATAGATCATAGTGCACTTACAATGTACCTACGACCCGTCTTGTGACATGTACAGTCTTGTCTACTAGAAACAATCTAGCAAGACCAAAGTCTGAAATTTTAGGGTTCATATCAGAATCCAACAAAATATTGCTTGCTTTTAGATCTCTATGTATAATCGTCAGTTGTGATTCTTCATGCAAATAGAGGAGTCCTCGAGCAATGCCATTTATTATTGCCAATCTTTTTATCCAGTCCAGTTCTTGCCTTCTTTCATTATCTGTCACATAATGGCACATGAATGCTAGGGAAAAAACTTGAGCAGTACTTGAATTGATACAGACCAGCGAATTTATCACCAAATCTCACAATTCATACATTGAACCACTAATTTGCCAGTAATACTTTTTATTTGATGGAGTTTGACTTTATTTTACTCTACTTTTTTCAATGAATATCAATGATTTATATGAAGAAAAAAATTGATGTAAACAGATTAGAATTTTGGTTACCAAAAAGAAAGGTGTCAAGGCTTCTATTTGGAAGAAACTCATAAACAAGAAGCTTCTCTTGTCCTTCCAAGCAAACACCTACGACTTGTACCAGATTCTTGTGTTTAAGCTTTGCAACTAAAACTAGCTCATTTTTCAATTCTTCTAATCCTTGAGCAGAACTTTGAGAAAGCCTCTTAACTGCTACCTCTTGCCCGCTTGGAAGTGTGCCCTGAATGATGCAGTTAGACATAGAATTACAAATGTGATGGCAATTACAAAAAGTTAATACTAATCAAAATTGCAATCAATGTACATTAAAAATGTAGTTAAATGTATTTCATTTATGTTTAAAGTTCAGAATTTCCAATTTATGTTCAATGACATTTTTAATATTTAATTATGTCTGTTTTATATTTCTTGAGTGAAAAAAGAACTGAATTTGGGAAATATATAATGCTGCTAAGGTCATATTGAGGATAACATGGTAAGAACTAAAAATAGGAATTTTCTTCCTTCATGGAGTAAACATGAAAAAATGTTACTATATGGATAATTTCACAATTTTTAATGATGTTCAAAGATTGCCAGCGTAGAAGTACCTTATAAACAGCACCAAATCCACCTTCACCCAGTTTATTGGATTCGTTGAAGTTTATGGTGGCAGCTTTCAGTGTAGAAAGACTAATAAGAAATGAGTCAATATTTGCTTTATTCTGCTCAGAGTTGATCATTTCTGAAAACAACAAAAAACTGTTAATGATCTCAAGTTATGTAATAAAATCTAACAAGATAAAGGAGTGGTACAGTTATGCAATAATAAATGATTTTGTCAACTAAATTTATAACTTACCAGATAGAAATGTTTTTCTTCCATGAGATCGCTTCTTATATAAACAAAAACAAAATGTTGCTAATAATACAGCAGCTACCACAGGAATAGTGATGGCAAGAGTTGTAACATTGCTTTTCTTATTACTACCTGCATATCATTAAATAATTGCTTCAAAAATTGAAAAGGAGAAGCATACTAACACCTCACTTGTCAAGATTATAATTTAACAGGGCATTGCAGACAATTTGACATATAGGTCCACCTAATTTACAAAATACAAATACAAATCTAGTCAAGATAAAAAGGAATTATATATTGAGTTAACTACATATTGATCCCTTTGAGGATGAAATAAATATTATGAACTTCAATTCATCTTAAAATCGGACAATCAGCAAAAAAAATTTTGAAGTTGGAGTCAGTTTGAATTATATCAAAGAAAATTTGATTTTCAAATCTAATTCAAGAAAAAATTGAGGAGCCTGTTTCTTGACACAACCAACTATTTTGATTTCAGTGTCAGTTGAAGTTGATGCAACGAAATAGATAAAACTCATGGTTTTTGTGCTACAAATCAAAGTCTTGTTTTCTGTCAATACATGGCTTCGCAAATTTCCATTTCTTTTGTCCATTTCAGTGTAAGTCATTACCTATCCAAATTGACCTGTCACTGATGCAACTTGGAAATTATCACAAGATGGCCAAAATATTTCTTATAATACTATGTCTAAATATTACTTTTGTATATCTTTGTCAAGTAAATGGTCATTAAATTAACTTATATTGAAAAAAATGATGCATTAACATACTCATCTAAAATAACTGGTGGTGTAATGTTTGATGAAAACAAAAATAAACAGATGGTCCTTGGTTTAGGCATTATTACAAACACATGTTCGACCACTTACTTTTATTTATTGCAGGTGGCGATACTTGGGAGGATAATGTGCCATCAATTCGTACCATGGGAGGACCTTCATAGAAAGTATCCGACTCATACCTAATATTACAATATATACCAATTGTTCTTCCGCCAATTCTTCCACTAACATAATTAGGAAAGTCATCAATTAGGTTTTGAAGACAATCCTGGAAAAAAATATATTGATATATTTTAGTTTCAATTTTTTTTCAGTTGTTCTGTGTCAGGGCAACAACCTTGAGCAGAGCCACGTTCAACCTGGATTAGGCAACTCTAACCCTGAATTTGAACAAACCAGTATGAAACCCATTTGAATATGGGTTGCTGCCTACCTTTGTAAAAGAAACTGCCTACCTCTGAAAAAATTTATGTCTATGTTCTCGGCAACAACACTGATTTAATATTTGGTCACAATAAATGCAACAGTGACTGTCCTTAGTGGCACCAATGTTGTCAAGTATGTCACATGGTAAATACTACTAGTAGGTTATATATATATATAGTTACAGTATGAACCTTATTTGGACGCACATGTACCAGACATGAGTAACAGAAACAAGACCAAAGATAATATCTTTACATATTACCATGCCTAACCAATCGTACCTGGCACTGGGACTTGGTCATGTCAGGGGTGCACTGTACAAGACCATAGATGATAGGATACTCAGTCGAGAAATTTGTAGCAACTCCTGTCGCGAATAATTTGGTTGAGTTGTTGACGGCCCATGATTTCATCTCTGACATAAGCTGGAGGACTGCCCCGTTAAACCGGGCGGGGTCCACAGTAACATTGTATATATTGATCAGGTTCTGATTTGGTGAGTTGTCTAATGAGGAGAGAAAAAACTGGTTCGAGAAATACATGTAGCAACTATTGTACCACATCCACGCCGTCTTATAGTATGGGCATAGACTCAATATATCCTGAAATTTTTATTTGAAGCCACATAATAAGTAGTTATTATGATTTTGAATTTACCAATGAACAGCTTAAGTATTTACTTTTTGTTCAAATTAGACTATTTTGAATGATTAAAGTTTAGAAGAAAACTTACTGGTGTGTATTTGCAAGAATGGAATGACTTACAATATAAACTTTTACAGTTTACTCCTAATTTCTCTTTGGAGGACATATATCTTTGGAGAAGGTCTCATAAGCATGACTTTACTGTACATTCTTTCTATAGGTGGTTAGAGGATGGTGGTATACCTAACAAGGACTATGATACTATATGGCAGTCTAAAATTCCTTTAAAATTAAGATCTTTTTATGGTTAATTCGGAAAAATAAGGTGTTAACTAGGGTTAATTTAAGTAAGAGAGGTTGGCAGAGGCAGGGATGTACTGACAATGTCTTTTGCAGTCAGCCTGAAACACTAATCATTTATCTGTTCAATGTTCTTATATTAAGCAAATTTGGAATTGGATTGCTGCTTTTAATGGTTTCATTTATTCCTGTGACACCGTAGAGGATCTATGGTTCATTGATGCAGCAATTCCACTTAAGGACAGACTATTACTAGAATTAATTAGAGGAGCTGTTCCTTGGAACTTATGGTGGGTGAGAAATTAAGTTTGTTTTAATCGGTGTTGTAAAAAACGTCCGTGATGGCTGATTAATTGGTGACGGTGATCAAACCGTCACGCATACCCTTAACAAAGGCATGTTTGTGGTGGAAAACGTTTAATCGGCCGTTTTACCAATTAATCGGCCAATTATTCCCATTTATTCAGTATTTTTTTTTCACATCGATTTTTTTTTATGTGATAATGTGTGATAATAAGTTTTATAAATCATGTATTGCAGTTTTGTTTGTGCTTGGACATACATTCAATATTTTTATATATGTTTTTTCTTCTTATTTTAAAATTGATTAATTCTTCTTCTATTTATTTATCATATATTTTTCTTATTAATTACTGATGTAATTTTTTCAATTGGTACGACATATTCATTTATGAAACTAAGTTGTTATTATAAACTAAATTTAGTGATTTTATGTTAGAATGTTTCATTTCTTTCATATAATATTTTATTAGTATTTGAAAAAAGTTTAACTCTTGAATTTATTTTTTCATTAAATAAATGTGTTACTGACACATGTAAAGTGCTTGTGTTAAAAAAAATAAGTGCAGTGTCATGTTATAATAATAAAATTAAGTTAAATTAAGTTTATTTAATAAGTTTAATGAGTTAAATAAATTATTTTTAATAAATTATGATAAGTAAGGCTACAGTGCTATGGGTTGTATAGAGGGCCTCTATGCAACGGCTCAATATTCGAGTTTTCAAAATTTTAATGGTTGATCCAAACTGTTCAACATAATCTTCATACGAATATGTACTTGCAAACCAAATTTTATATTTTTTGGAATTTTTTTACTATTTTTTAGATAGGTAGAACATTAAGTGTTGTTGTTTTGTTGTTTACTTTGTTGTTTTGTTGAATGAATTGATGTCCTTGGCAGTTATTTTTGTGCAGGTATTGCTAGTTAGTAGTTAGGTTGATCCAGGTTTTAGTTTCTAAACGTAAGTGTTGATGTTTTGGAACATATATTATAGGGGGAATTTCATGTATACCCCTCAAAAACTTCAAACTTACTTATTTCCCCCTCTAAATTTTAAAATTACATATTTCTCCCTCTAAATTTCATAAACTCACATATTTACCCATTTTATTGTCTTTTCTATTAAAACACATTCTAAATTTATTAAATACCTATTTACTCATCTGACTCCAATTTGAATCTAAAAGTTCATCTACCGTCTGAATTGCTTTGAGATCCATGCGCACTAGATCAACACAAATCTTGAAGCGAACAAACACTGAAATTGATGCAATGTACACAGATCTTAATGCGATGCACACATATCAAAATTGCTTTGAGATTGGTGCGGACTAGATTAGCACAAATCTTGAAGCGAACACGCAATAATCTTATTGCAATACATGCGGATCGAACGATAGAAAAACCCTATAGATTCAAATTTGAGTTCAATTGAGTATTTTATGCTTTTAATAAAGGGTAAAATAGATATTTTATATATTTAGAATGAGTTTTAATATAAAAAACAATGAAATTGGTACATATGTGAGTTTTTGAACTTTAGAGGGGGAAATACATAATTTCCAAATTTAGAAGAGGAAATACGTAATTTTGAAGTTTTTGAGGGGTATACGTGAAATTCCCCCTATATTATATATACTGTTGATTAGGTACCTATTTTGGGTACTTGTTCATGGTTTATTGATTTTAATAGAAATCGGTGGATTTATGATTGGTTTGGAAACTCGGCCTAATCCTAGTTGACTCAGCCTATTTTGGATACTTGTTCATGGTTTAATGATTTTAATAGAAATCGGTGGATTTATGATTGGTTTGGAAAATCGGCCGAGTTAACTAGGTATTGGTCCGGTCCGATTCGAGGTTTACCTGAGTCTCAAGCTCATGCGAGTTTTTCATCAAAATTCTATTCAATCGTGTATGACTCAGCCGAGTTATACGTTGAGGTCGAGTCAGACCGAGTTTCACCCGAGTCAGGCGAGTTCATCCGAGTCAAACCGAGTCAGGTCGAGTCTCATCCGATTCTACACTTTTTTTGCATCAATTTGGGTTTACATAGGAATAGTCATGAATTTGGGAAGAAAAAGAAGGGTAGTCTGATTTGGAAAGAAAACGATCGAAGCGGTCTGTAGAGGAAGAAAGACAAATATATTTATATTTTTAAATAAACATGGTGTATTGTTTTACTGTGCATAGAAATAGAAAAATCATTTGGTCTATCGTGAATCAGGAACAACGAGGATCCATTGTGTATAGAAATAGAAGCATTTCCATTCCTGTCTTTTCCTCCCCATTTCTTTTTTTATGGATACCTCCATTTTAATTTTATGATTTTTTTTTAATTTTTTTTAATTTTTTAGGGATTAATATTCAGACTAGCAAATCATTTATTTTATTTTTCAGCACCTTTATTTTTTTAACAACTTAATGTTTTACCATATTTTTTCCTATTATTTTAGTACAAAATAAACTTCTGACAAAAAAATCTGAGTTTCGGATCTAAGTCAGCTTATTTCAACCGATTCATCCAATTCTAATTTCATGATCAAGTATCCGATTCCAATTCCAATTCTGAGTTTCAGAACCATGGATTTAACTATTTAAAAAAAAATTACTATTTTGAATGAAATACTTGTATGAAGCCTTTTGCTAATTCTTATTATAGACAGCAAACATATATTTGCTTGATTTACCAAATACGAATAATAAGGAAATTTTGATTTACCTGATATCCAAATTATTCTATTGTTGAAACAACAGACTGGAATATAAGAACTTAGAATTTACTATGTGATTGCAAACAACCTCATTATTATAAAATAGCAAAGAGAAATAGTATCCATAGGAATGAAACGAATAGTTAAATGAAATTTACCAGTGTTGCTGAGAGGCAAGTGGAGCAAGTGGAGGTATTGAGGTCACCACGGCAGAGGGCAATACCTGTCACCTTATCTGGCACTGTACCAACGCTACCAGCCGCGAAACCATTACCAGTAGAATTGAGCGCAAAGCTGAGAAGAGAAGGTTAAGGTTGGACTGGTACGTGCTGTTGTTCGTGTAGTTACCTCTACTGGTACCGTCACTACTGTCACAAACGTGATAATAGTATTCTGCGTTGGCTGCTACGGGGAGGTAAAAGATGAGCAGACACAGAAAAACTAAGAAATGCATCGGAGAGGATATATATAAAGTGTGTTCTTTCTTATTTTGATTTAAAATCTAGATAAAGAGAGAAATAGCTGATCGATAGAGTGTGTTCTTTCTTTTTCTGGATTTAGGAGACCCCTCTCTCTTTCGCTCTTGCAGGTGAATAGAATGCTCACGAACCAGCAAGGCAATTGGCAAATATATAGCACAAGGAGAGTAGCGGTCAGGGCAACAGATCAAGTCGTCAAAAACACTTTTTTTATGTATATACACGTCAAAAACACTTTCCTGATAAAATAAAAAGTTGTCAAAACACGTGGGAAATTCGGATTTTGTGATGCGTGTAACTCTAATAGCTTTCGTGTAGCTCGAACCCCCACAGACTAAGACTTAGGCTGCGAAGTATTTCAAGATTAAGAAAAGGGTTGTCCAATGTGGCAGTAATTTGGCACAGGGTAGCATAAGTAACATAAGATGATAAGATCTTTTTTTTTTAAAAACTTAGTAGGAGCTACTAAGTGGATAAGATCTTCTTTTTCACTGGAAAGACAAGTGTGTACAGTGGGTACTTTGTTTGATCTGAGTGTCAAGGGAAACAATTGGTCAATCGTTTGGTTTCGCGACTCCGTGGGAATTACTTCTCAGCCGCCGATTAAGAATTTTTTTTATAAACCATAATTAGAAAAAAAAAATTTCTATGAAACCAACATAATTATTATTTTTTACAAAAACTATAAGATGGAAATGCCATTTCGATTTCTTTATTAATTTTGGACCGAAGTCGCTTTTACAAATTTCGTGAAAATAATACGTTGAATTTTTTTTTAAATATTTGGGACCTAATTGTCATTTCGGTCAAAAAAAAAAAAAATTTGAGACCGAGAAGGTATTTCGATCCTTGTAGTTTTTGTAAAAAAAACACAATTATGTTGATTTCATAGAAAACTGTTTTATAATTATGGTTTATAAAAAAAATTGCCGATTAAGCCTCGGAAAAAGATATCCTGAAATAAGTTGTAGTCATATTCAAATAATTGAAGGAAAATATGAGGTTGCCCTTTTTTTTTGTAGCATTTAAAAAATTAATGAAATTAATGTACTTGCACAATTTTTTTGGGAAGTCAGTTTATATCAGATATGCTATCAACGTATTATTTTTTTAAAGGAAAGCCACCCTAGCAAAATCAACAATTTGAGAGGACAAAGAAAAGAGAGAGAGAGCGGTTTTTTAATAAAGGTTAAAAATTAATTCAGTAAACTATTTAATATTCACATAAAAAAAATATACGAATTTTAAATATGTATTTTTTTTACACATAGGGCATTATTTTTGTCACTAATGATCTCTGAATTTTGGCCCTACCTAGGTTGGTTAGATCTTGCCACATTTTATGTTTATTATCACTGTATAACATGGTTAAAAAAAACGAGCAAGGTGACTTAATTTAGAAATTTCACTATTTTAGTAGATGTCAAATAAGGCTAGAAGAAAATTGAAATCCTAGATAGAATGATAGTACAGTTAACTAAGAGAAAAGATTCTAAGATTGTAGTTACAAAAAAAGTGAAAATTTCAGTGAGTACATAGGCTCCGCAAAACTTTTTTTAAAAAAATAAAATTGAAATCCACATAATTTGACGAGATTTAAAATTGATAGAATATAATATGAGTATAAATGAAAATATCATTTTTATATAATGCATATAATCTCTCAGCTATTTAAATCTCGGTAGACGTTTTAAAGGGGGCATAACATAGAGGGTGAGACTTGTATTCAATTTTTTTTTTTAAACGAGTCTAAACCGTCCGACTCATTTCAAAACCCGCACAAATAATTTAAATTTATTAAGTTCTAAATCAATTCATACGAATTATGCCGCACATCACACAATTTAGATTGGACTATGAATAAAATTTGTCTAAAGTTTTGAAAAAAACAACGTTCAGAATGCGAAACTTAATTTATTCTCATTCCATTCCGATACTTTTTAATTTTATTATTTTTGTTGGTTTTCTATTCATAACAAATCGGCGTTTCCCAGAATTTTTTTTATAAATCATAATTAATTAAATTAATTTTAGTAAAGCAGTATGATTTTTTTTTTTTATGATTTGAAGAGACCGAATTGGGGATTCGACCTCCACATTTTTCTCTGTTTCAGCCCCTGTTTTTGCCCTGTTTTTGCCAAGAACATCCATTGTTTCTTCCAGGAACAAGCTGTTTCCTCCAGGGACAGCTCATGTTTCTTTCAAAAATAAGCTATTTCTGTTAGAAACAGCCCCTGTTTCAAAATAAAAGAAGACCGAATTAGAAATTTGGTCCTTATAATTTTTGAAAAAAAAAAAAATAATCATGCTACTTTGCTAAAATTAATTTAATTAATTATGGTATATAAAAAAAATTCCGTTTCCCAGCTCTATTTTCCTTTTCTTTCATTCTTTTTCCGATTTCATTTTTTTATGGACAAAACCCTGTTGTCACACATGTAATAAAGGGCAACTTGTTACGCCAACTGAGGAGCATACAAAATTGTCGCCGGAGACTTCTGCGTTCAAAGCACATGTAAAGATCGACACGTTTTTTCTGTTTTGGACCTATACTTTTATACACGTATTAGTGGTATTTTTATTATTTACACAAAAGAAAAGTTCACATATTTTTCGTAAAAGGTCCCTGAAGTTAATTATACACGTCGCAAATTATTAAAGCAAGTTTATTTTTAAATTTGTGTATATAGCATATATGTATATATGGGGTTTGTCTAAATTGCTGCTGGCAGCATTTCAACAGAGGTGCTGCTGGGTTTATATTTAGCCGTGTAATATCCAAACAACAAATCCAAACCGTTAGATGTTTAATCTATATTATAATCTACTTAGAGACCAAATTTTATATTTTTTGGAATTTTTTTACTATATATTAAGCTGGTTTGAAAACCACTGATTTCAGTAAATTTCTGCAGCATTGAAATCAGCGGTTTTCAAACCAGCTTAATATATAGTAAAAAAATTCCAAAAAATATATAATTTGGTCTCCAAGTAGATTATAATATAGATTAAACATCTAACGGTTTGGATTTGTTGTTTGGACATCACAAAACAGAAAAATGGATGGCAGCACCGCTGGCAGAAATGCTGCCGGCAGCAAATTAGCCACAGCCTGTATATATGATTTTTTATATAATTTATCGTAAAATTATAATTTCTGTGTTTGATATCATAGTTTGAAAATTTGGATCTGCCCCTGATCAATTTAAGGCACTTTTTTTTTCAGAATTATTATCTCATTTTTATGGACACAAAGAGTTCAATATTAAACAGATTTTTTAACAGCTTGATAATAGTCTATATTTTTTAGAAAGTAATTATAATCTTCTTCAAAAATAATATTATCCAAAATTGCATAATAGTCTGACACGGGAACATTTTGTCAGCATTACTATAATTTTGTTGCTCATAGTATTTTTCATATTCTCAAGCATCCGTATGACCATAAGTCCATAACTAGCTAGTTACTAGAAAAATAATTATCTTTGAAACAAATCTTATGTTGGTTTTCTGAAAGTTAATAAAAAGAACTGTGCGTATCAAGAAATTAACATCTACGTGCTCATAGTTTCTAGAAGTAGGTTTGGAGTGGGAAAAATGGCATGGCAGATCCGGCTCCGTCACGGAACGGTATAGTTACGGCACGGAATGGCACGACACATGTGACTATTCCGTGCCGTGATCAACTTTTGAAAATTTTGACACATCACGTGAAAGATCTAATCATAGCACGTAATCATGCGATTCACGTGTAATTAGGATCGTTAGGTTTTAATCAAATTGTGAATCTTGAATAAACTAACTTAAATTATAAAAAAAATAGTTAAACATGAGAAATGTAACTGATTACGTTTGGACACGGCATTAAAATAGTTATGGCATGTGAATCACGGTGTGACTCGCGTGCTGTGACCACCTCTCAACATTTTGATCACGACACGGCACATGTCAATGTTCACTTGATCACGATACAACACGAGATCAAAATCATGACGTGTTAGCCACAGCACAGCACAGCATGCCACATTTTTTTCGTAGGTTTTAAGTCCCAGCGAATCTAAATCGAGCAGGTTTGGCTGGTACGCGTGGAGAACAGTGGTCTCGACCCTTGAATGGAACTTAGCGAGTGTTATTTAAATTGTTTAATCTTTTTTCTAGTATCATATCACACGAGTTGAATGACATTTTTCAAATGAAGAATTATGCTGTTGAATTAAAATATATAAGTGAATAAAAATGAAGGTCAAGCCTTCATTTGCATTGATAATAATGGTAACCACCATTTTAAATAATAAAAAGGCGCTCAAACAGTTGAGCAGTTGTTGAATTTTAAAGATGAAACATAAATAAAAATTAAACACAAGAAGTGGGTAAAAAATGTAAAAACACATTTGGTTGTGACTTGTGAATCCTTTTGCTGGTGCCTGATTTGCGACTTCTTGCGCCGGTTGCCGCATATCTTTCCATATATAAGTGAAAATAACATTTTTCAGTAATAAATTGTATATTTTTTTGAAATATGAATTAGAAGTCAAGTCATCAAATATATTTCAAATCCACATGTATTAAGAGGAGGGTTCAAATGCTTCTATTTTATGTGTCTTCATCATGTCTCTATTTTTAAAAACTTAAATAACTCAAATTTTAAAACTTAAAAGTTAAAATAAAACCGTTAAATGTGATCTATGTTATTTTTTCTATGTGCTTAATAAAAACTATCACATTTTGATTTTTCTTTTATGTGAATCAATAAGTTAAAAAATCAATATTTAGAAATTATCTACATTAATATACATTTTTACAAGATCAAGATAACAACAAAAACAAAGTTGAAATGTCATAATTTTTTACACATGCATAGATAAAATGTAGTTCATATACAATAGTTTTATTTTGAATTTTAAGATTTAAATTTTAAGTTATTAAAGTTTTTAAAAATAAAGACATAATAGAGGCACAAAAAATGAAGGCATTTGAACCCTCCTCATGCATTAATATAGAAAAATTTTACACTTTGTGAGTTTCGAATCCATGACTTCTTACATATAAGTTATATGTCTTTATCATTGAATGAAAGACAAATTTCTTATGAATTATATAGTAATTGATAGTTTACATAGAAAATGAATCAATATGGCTTGAGAACGGGTCAAATTAAAACTAAAAAAAAAACTTAAAACGAATAGGTGAAACAGAACAAGAGACGACGTGGAAGCGTCATTCCGGGGTTTGACGTATGAGTTCAGAATGACTCGCGAAATACATTCATTAATTCAGAAAATAAGCGTAGTGATATTAAACTTCTAAAAACATGGATAGTTTTGTTAAATATTTTAAAAATCATGATAGACAAAAATATTCTTTTAACAAGTTATTGTTTCTTTTTTCTTGAAAACCAAGTAATTTAGTTGTCATTATTTAAATTTAGATTTGAAAATGAAAATTTGATGTACTAACTAATAAGATAAAATAATATCAAGTGTATAAACATGATGAGTTTAATTTTTTTTTTTTTTTAAGTTTGTGATTTTTAAATGTAAACTAACAATTTCATTGATAAAAAAAAAGTATTTATAATTTGTCAATTTCACTTTTTTTATTATTTTTTATTATTCTTAAATTCTAATCCTCTATTAGTCACTCTAATACATTAATTCTCATCTTGCTTCACGATTGGATCCGCTTCTTCGACTACTATTTCGTTTTGACAATGGTCGGATCTACTTACCGTTGCGCTCTAATCAAGATGTTGATCACCCTAATGCTATCTCGCTCTGCGACTAGATTAATTACTTCTTCGACCACTGCCATGCTCTGATGATGATCAAATCTACTCACCGTCGTGCTCCGATTGAAATGAAAACTCTATATTCCAAGCTTCAATAATACCGTACTCTCGGCTCCGGTTCTTTTTCTGTTCCTCATTCTCCTCTCTGTTCAAAAAAGTAGAATTGAAAAAGAAAAACAAGTGTTATGTCAGAATAAAAAGTAAAAGGGGTGGAGTTGAATGGGGAGAGAGAGGGGGCCGCCTGTGAAAACCTTAGTCTTGAATCGCCAAGCGAATCGCCCACTAAAATATATTGTTAAGAAATAAGAACTCTGTTTGACGTTTTCAGCCCAACCGATGAGTTTAATTAGCTGCACGTTGTACCGTTCACTAATAAATGATCTTTTCGTCCGTTTGAAATTAACAACACGTAATTAATTCAATATAAAACTTCACTGAAAATTCACTATTCCTATATTTCAACAACATATATGCAAACTCATATTGTCAAAACCTTAAGATAACATCTCCTTTTTTTTGTACAAAGTAGAGAGGAATGAACTTTTTTCTAGACCAGTCGTCTATCTCGGCTCAATTTCTGAAACAGTCAACTCGTTCTTAGACACTGGCATCAAGTTTTTCTGTGATCCATCACTAGAATCACCGCCTCGTCTTCTTAGGTAAAATGCCGGCTTTGAAGGTACTTGGAGAGAGACGCTGTTAGTAACAAGCATGATCACCACCTCTGACATGCGGGGTCTATCCTTTAGGTCCTCTTGCACACAGAGAAGACCTATATGTATGTACCTGATTATCTCATTTGTTGGGCAATCCATGATTGGGTTGATTATGTTTGTTATTGTACCCGCTGTCCAGTGCTCCCATGTCTGAAATTCCACCGTTATAATGTCAGATACAGGACTAAAAATTTTACACGTGCAAATTACAACTGCATATGAGGCCTCAAAAGTTCCCAAAAAAAGACGGTTTTAGGCCCTGATCTGTGTTCAAAACATCAAAGTATCATGCACATCATGGCAAAAATCAAAGTTAGCCCCTCTGGTATACTGACATCTCGTAAATAGAAACAACAATAGAATACTAAATGAAAAGGTTTTGATTATATTTCTAATTTGTAGAGAAACAACAATAGAAAATAAGTATTTAGGTCATCTTTTAACGGGAAGCAAGGTAAATAAAAAATTTCTTCCATAATTTGTAGAGAAACAACAATAGAAAATAAGTATTTAGGTCATCTTTTAACGGGAAGCAAGGTAAATAAAAAATTTCAGTTTTTTCTAGGGGTAAACAGAATACTAAATGAAAAGGTTTTGATTATATTTCTAATTTTGCAGGGTATTGAATTATTGATGATAATTTGGCACTTACAGCATACAAGAATTAAGTTGGCCCTTGTGATATTTTCGGAGCTTACATGAATAATGAATTGTTATTATTACATAAATTCAAGAGAGATGGATTAAAATTTCTTACAGAGCTGAGGAGGTCTTCACTCAGTTCAGTTTCAAATGTACAGCAACATCGTTTCCCAGTAATGATCTCTAAAATCAAAACACCAAAACTAAACACATCTGACTTGATTGAATAGCGTCCATGCAGTGCATACTCAGGTGCCATATACCCACTGTACAATTCACATAATAGGATTAATTAAAAGGGATGCCTCATTGTTCCTAAAATTGGCATTTAACATTCATTATTTGGGCTATTTGTAAACATTTATTAGACTAGAGTTGTACAAATAAAAAAGTCCATTAACTGTTGTTAATGTTGTGCTTAAATTTTTTCTTGAGCAGAAACTTGATGCATATCGAGCCAAGTAAATTACTGTTGATTCTGAACTTCTGATCAATCAAATCTGAAGCAGAGTTACAAGTCAAATTACAAAGGGTATGGAGATTCAGTCAATTTGCACCTCATCTGATGTGAGAAGTTTGGTGTTAGCCAGAAAATAAGAGGAACGTTTGGTATTGGTAGCTTGGAAATTTTATTCTAATGGATCATGGAAATAAAAAATGAGTTAAGCAAAATCATGATATATATAGATCATAGTGCACTTACAATGTACCTACGACCCATCTTGTGACATGTACAGTCTTGTCTACTAGAAACAATCTAGCAAGACCAAAGTCTGAAATTTTAGGGTTCATATCAGAATCCAACAAAATATTGCTTGCTTTTAGATCTCTATGTATAATCTTCAGTTGTGATTCTTCATGCAAATAGAGGAGTCCTCGAGCAATGCCATTTATTATTGCCAATCTTTTTATCCAGTCCAGTTCTTGCCTTCTTTCATTATCTGTCACATAATGGCACATGAATGTTAGGAAAAAAAAAAAAAAATTTGAGCAGTACTTAAATTGATACAGACCAACGAGTTTATCACCAAATCTCCCAATTCATACCTTGAACCCTTAAGTTGCCAGTAATACTTTTTTATTTTATGTAGTTTGACTTTATTTTACTCTACTTTTTTCAATGAATATCAATGATAAATATGAAGAAAATAATTGACGTAAACAGATTAGAATTTTGGTTACCAAAAATAAAGGTGTCAAGGCTTCTATTTGGAAGAAACTCATAAACAAGAAGCTTCTCTTGTCCTTCCAAGCAAACACCTAGGACTCGTACCAGATTCTTGTGTCTAAGCTTTGCAACTATAACTAGTTCATTTTTCAATTCTTCTAATCCTTGAGCAGAGCTTTGGGAAAGCCTCTTTACTGCTACCTCTTGCCCGTTTGGAAGTGTGCCCTAGATGATGCTAGTTAGACGTAGAATTATGATTGTACATCAAAGTTTCAAAGAATGTACATATAAGATAGAGTTAAATGTTTTTCCATTTATGTTCAAAATTCAGAATTTCCAACTTATGTTCAATGACATTTTTAATATTTACCATTATGTCTGTTTTATAATTCTTGAATGAAAAAAGGAATGAATTTGGGAAATATATATTGCTGCTAAGGGCATATTTAGCACAAAATGGTAACAACTAAAAATAGGAATTTTCTGCCTTCATGAAGTTAAACATGACAAAATGTTACTATGTGGACAATTTCACAATTTTTAATGCTGTTCAAAGATTGCAAGTGTAGAAATACCTTGTAAACAGCACCAAATCCACCTTCACCCAGTTTATTGGATTCATTAAAGTTTACTGTGGCAGCTTTCAGTGTAGAAAGACCAATAAGAAATGATTCAATAATTTCTTTGTTCAGCTCAGAGTTGACCAATTCTGAATATAATGAAAAATAGTCAATGAATTCCAGTTATGTAATAAAATCTAACAAGATAAAGGAGTGGTACAGTTATGTAATAATACATGATTTTGTCAACTAAATTTATAACTTACCAGATAGAATTGTTTTTCTTCCATTAGATCGCTTCTTATATATACAAAAGCAAAATATTGCTAATAACAAAACAGCAGCTCCCACAGGAATAGTGATGGCAAGAGCTGTCACATTGCTTTTCTTATTACTACCTGCATATCATTAAATAATTGCTTCAAAAATTGAAAGGGGGAAACATACTGACACCTCACTTATCAGGATTATAATTTGAAAGGGGAAAAAATTGAGGAGCCTGTTTCTTAAAACAATCAACTATTTCAATTTCAGTATCAGTTTAAGTTGATGCGACAAAGTTGATAATACGCATGAATTTTTTGCTACAAATCAAAGTCTTGTTTTCCGTCAATACATGGTTTCGCAAATTTCCAATTCTGTGCAGCTCATTACCTATCCAAATTGTCCTCTAACTGATGCAACTTGCAAATTATCACACGATGGCCAAAATTATTACTTTTGTAGATCTTTGTCAAGTAAATGGTCAATAAACTGATATTTAAAAAATGATGCAATGATGCCTTAACATACTCATCTAATCTAGCTGGTGTTGTAATGTCTGATGTAGACAAAAATTAACAGATGGTCCTTGGTTTAGGCATTATTACAAACACATGTTCGACCACTTACTTTTATTTATTGCAGGTGGCGATACTTGGGAGGATAATGTTCCATCAATCTGTACCATGTCAGGACCTTGATAGAAAATATCCACCTCATACCAGATATAACAATGTATACCAATTGTTCTTCCCCCAATTCTTCCAATAAAAAACTTAGGAAAGCCATTAATTAGGCGTTGAATACAATCCTGGAAAAAATAAATTTATATATTTTAGTTTCAATTTTTTTTTTTTTTCAATTGTTACAACACTGATTTAATATATGGCCCCAATAAAAGCAATGGCAACCTGCCCTTAGTGGCACCAAAGTTATCAGGTCACACATGGTATTTAATTACTACTAGTCGGTAATATATAATTAAATAGTTACAGTATGACACCTTATTTGGAAGCACATGTACCAGTCTACCAGACATGAGTAACAGCAACACTAATGTGCACAGTACATCAATTCGCTAGCACATTGTAGAAACATCAAAGTGAAAATCTTTACATATTACCATGCTAACAAATCGTACCTGGCACTGGGACTTGGTCATGTCAGGGGTGCACTGCACAAGACCATAGATGGTAGGATATTCTGTCGAGAAATTTGTAGCAACTCCTGTAGCGAATAATTTGGTCGAGTTGTTGACCGCCCATGATTTCAACTCTGACATAAGCTGCAGGACTGCCCTGATAAACCCCGCCGGGTTCACAGTGACATTTTTTATATTATTATACAAGTTCTGTTGTGGTGAGTTTGCTAATGAGGAGAGGAAATTCTGGCTCGAGAAATACATGTAGCAACTATTGTACCACATCCACGCGGTCTTATAGCATGGGCAATAATCCAATATATCCTGAAAATTTTATTTGAAGCCGCATTATATCTAAGTTATCCTGATTTTGAATTACCAATAAACGGCTCAAGCTTTTACTTTTTAGTTGAATTAGACTAGTTTGAATGAAATACCTAGGAAGCCTTTTGTTAATTCTTATTATAAAAAGCAGATTAATTAGTGTACATATATTTGCTTGATTTACCTGATATGAAAAAATAATAACAATTTGATTTACCTGATACCCAATATTCTATTGTTGAAAAGAACAGAGTGGATTATAAGAAATTATAATTTCGTAATTTACTATGTGATTGTAAAAACCTTATCATTATAAAATTGCAATGAGAAATAAATAAAATAAAAAAAGTATCCATAGAATCCAACAAGAATCTGTGAGTATCCGGAAAAATAAAAGTGCTTTGCACCGGTATCATCGCAGATAGAGGTGCTACTTTTACCCGGATACGACCCGGATCCTATTAATTTAGATAGGGTATAGTTTAAAAAATATAACCAATTAAATTATAGGTATGTTTACAGAATTAGTAATTTAATATCCGATCCAGATTCAAACCGGAATTGATATTGTAATGGATATGATATGGATTTCATTTAACTATTTGACCCATAACCGAACCCGACCCGATACCCAATAAAACATATATTAATAACTATTAATATATAAAAATACAACTTTGCATATTAATTTTTGCATAAGCCATCGTGAGCCCAGTACTTTTTCACAACTTGAATGTGAGAAAATATAATGCAATCACAAATTCGCTATGTTTATACACACAAATGGATGCCAAATCTATTCCTTTCATAATATATGCATTAATTTTTTAAATAAAATTTATTGCTATGAATACATTCTTTAATATTTACCTTAATATCCTCTACATAATAATATAAATTTATTACCCTCATTGATATGTCATTTATCTAAATTATTAGTATTCTATTCATAGATTTTTTGAACCATAAAAAAGAAAATCATCATCTCCAATATTTTACTTTCTAAAAATTATATCTTCTTCAATATTTTTATTTTCAAAAGTTATTTCTTCATCCTCCTGAATTCAAAAACTATTAACAAAAAAAAAAAACTTTTTAATATTTTTTGTTACACCATGAGTACTCCAAACAATCAACAATCAAATTCTGAAAATAATACTACCTAAGTTCTATAAAATATTATTGAAGACTCTAATGAGAAAAAAAAAAAAAAAAAAATCTGTAGTATGGAAGGAGTACTTGCAAATATTGAATCAATAGGATAGTATTTTTTTTTTTAATTTAGATAGATAGCTAATAATTTAGAGTTATTATTTTAATTGTGTTATGTAGCATGATATATTTTATTATATATAAATAAGATCGATTATTTATGAACAAGATTGATAGTATAATTTTTATTTTGCAGTAGTTTTTAATTTATATTATAATGATTTATGATATGAGATGTTTAAGAAATTAATTATATTTAAATGTAAATGATTTTTCAAATGCTTTGGAGTTGTGACATATATTCGTTCTGAATCTGAAACCACCTCATATTTGAACTGGACCCGATAATCTACAAACAAGTTATTAGTATCTATCTATCCGTAACCAAAATACTAGACCCAAAATATCTACGGGTAGATAGGTATCCAAATCCGGACCTGATCTGATTTGAAACAAAGAAGTATATGAATTGAAATTCGGACCCAAACACTTTTAGGGTACGAGTCCAAATATAATAGTATCCGGATCCAACTTGACCCGATAGCACCTCTAATCGCAAATAATCTTTTCGGTAATAGTGATACTCTTAAAAATAATAATTTTTGTCAGTTTACACTCGACAATAGTCATTTTTTAACCTTGCAGATATAGTCACAATTCTTGTAGTTTATATTAAAGAAATGAATAGAAAGAAATTTACCAATATTCCTGAGAGGCAAGTGGAGCAAGAGAAGGTACTGAGGTCACCACGGCAGAGGGAAATACCTGTCACCTTATCTGGCACTGCACCAACGGTACCAGCCGCGAAACCATTACCAGTAGAATTGGAGCGCAAAGCTGAGAAGAGAAGGTCAAGGTTGGACTGGTACGTGCTGTTGTTGGTGTAGTTACCTGTACTGGTACCGTCACTGTCACAAGCGTAATAGAAGTATTCTGTGGAATGCGGTACGCCAATTGCATTGTCTGGTACATGGAGATAAAAGATGAGAAGAAAGAGAAACGCTAAGAAATGCATCGTAGTTGATAAAACGTGTAATTATTTCTTATCTTTGTTTTAAAATCTAGATATAGAGAGAGAGTGGCTGATCGATGGAGTGTGTTCAATTGCTCATGAACCAGTCGTTTTTACATTAAAATAAACCAGTTGTTCAATAAAATAAGGCAATTGGCAACAGTATTTGCACTAGAAGTCAAGAAGTCAAGGAGAGTTTTGGTCAAAATGACGTGGGAAATTCGGATCTCGTGATGCATGTAACTCTAATCGCTTTCGTGTAGCTTGATCCACAAAGTTAAGTTGTGATTCTTGTGAACGATAGAGTATTTCAATTTTCAAGATTAAGAAAAGTGTTGTCCACAGCGGCAGTGATTTGACACAGGGTTGCATATAACATCTTTTTCACTGGAAAAGACAAGTGTAATTTGAGTTTTGACTGGGTTTAAAAACCAAAAAAAGAATTGTGTTTGGTAAAATTGGGTTTTGACTGCGTTTAAAAACAAAAACAAAAATGGGTTTGGCGACATTGTGGCTGGGGTGGAATCAGACTTTAAATCGTGAATGGGAGTTAATTGGGTTTTGGTCAAAATGACGTGGGAAATTCGGATCTCGTGATGCATGTAACTCTAATAGTTTTCGTGTAGCTTGCTGCACAAAGTTAAGTTGTGATTCTTGTGAAGGATAGAGTATTTCAAATTTTCAAGATTAAGAAAAGTTGTCCACAGTGGCAGTGATTTGACACAGGGTTGCATATAACATCTTTTTCACTGGAAAAGACAAGTGTAAATCAGGTTTTGACTGGGTTTAAAAACCAAAAAAAAATTGTGTTTGGTAAAATTGGGTTTTGAGTGCATTTAAAAACAAAAAAAATGGGTTTGGCCTAGGGGTGAAAACGGAGCCGGATTATTCGGCGGATATTCGCTCCGTATCCGGAAATTATCCGAATCCGAATCCAAATCTGGATAATCCGGATTCGGATAATTTTCGGAAATCCATAAAAGATCCGGATACGGAGTTCTAAATGGAGCGGATATCCGGATTATCCGGATTCGGATAATTTGGCTGGACCCATATAAAAGAGGAATAAACATTTGCTATAGGTGGGATTTGAACCCATGTCCTCCCATCTCAATGCCTTTAGACTAAGCTTCAAACCACTACACCACAACATCTTTTGTTACCATACACTTATTTGATATATATATTATATGAATAGCTCCCATCTCTTATAAGTTCATTAATATTTATATTTAATATTTTAATTAATATTTGTATCTTAGAAGTTCATATATCTTAATTATCCGACCATTATTCGTTTTATATCCGTATTCGAATCCGTATCCGTAGGCTATCCGTATCCGTTTAAGGCGGATTTGGTTTTGAATTTTGATATCCGTTTACTATCCGTATCCGTATCCGTATCCGCTCATTATCCGACGGATGCGGATATGGTATCAGCATTATCCGCTCCGTATCCGCTCCGTTTTCACCCCTAGTTTGGCCACATTGTGGCAGGGGGTGGAGTCAGACTTTCTCATGGGATTAATCGTGAATGGAATTTAATTATATAAAATATTTATAATGTGAATAGAAGTCAATTTTATAACATAGATAGCATTTTACTTTATATTATATAAAAAACTATGTATAAATATAAAAAATTTGAAAAAAAAAAAAAAAAATGGGAGTCAATTGACCCCATCAATTCTTACTCCCTCCGCCTCTGCATCGCGGGAATTATTTATGTGTCACTAATAAAAGCCTCCAATGAGGAGCTATTTTTTCTATTAATTGAAAATAAAATAAAAAATATTGCAAAAGGGACTCATTTTACTGGAAAATCAAAATATAGGAAAAAGGGGTATTGATTATCCCGTTCCCCGGATGGCACAAAATTTCTCATCCAAATTAATGTCCCGCTAAGTTAAATTCTTAATCCCGCTAAGTATGAAAGAAAGAAATCCAGCAGAGATTCTCCCATCCAACAATGTAGTAACATTTTTTTTGAGGGGTTGGTTTCATATAAGAGAATTAAAAAAAAAAAAAAAAAAGTTGCTCCATCATGGAATGGTCTATCCAGACTTTTATTTTAGAGTTAGATAATTAATTAGGATCAAGATTAACAGAACGGGATGGTTTATTCCATTCAGCTACAGTATTTGAACGGAATAAAATATTCTTTTTTTTTTTCTATATTTCGATTCTTTAGCAAAATAATCTTGTAATCTTTTTTTTTTCGATTAATAAAAAAAATCGGAGGATGGGAGAAACATCCTGAAATAAGTTGTAGTCATATTCAAAGAATTGAACCTTGATATGAGTATGAGGTTGCCGACTTTTGTTTATAGCATTTTAAAAAAAAAATTAATGTACTTGCATAATTTTTTTAGTCAGTTTATATCAGAAATGCTACTATCAACGCTAGTATTTTTGAAAGGAAAACCACGCTAGCTGCTAGCAAAATCAGCTTTTTGGGACGAACAAAAATAACGCTAACGTTTTATTTTATTTTTTCATTCAACTTATTTAATATTTACAATTAAAGTGGTAACGAGTTAGCTCATTGCGAGCTGGGCTCAATTCACACTCATTACTATTTGGCTCGTCGAGTTATAAGTGAGCTAACATTAGAAGTCTGAGCTGAAATTGTTATGAGCTTGACTGAGTTAGTTCGTGAACTGACAAGCGAACTAAATTTCAGTTTGAACTTGTTAATTCTAAACCAAATTGGTGGCAAACCAGTTAGGCTCTATCTTGATCTAATAATGAATGAACTATTAGTGTAGTGAGCAAACCAGCTACAGATCATGATCGAGCCATGAACTTTGTTGTTAGCCCTATCTACAATAAATTTTCTTTGCAATTTCAAAATTGCAACCTCTCTCACAAAATTTTTCTCAAGTGATCTCCAAATTTTTATCCTACCTTATCTTACCACATTTTATGTTTATTATTACTGTATAGTATAGTTAGAAAAACCTAACAGGGTGATATAATTATAAATTCAGAAATTTCACTATTTTAGTAGATGTCGAATAAGGCCATACAGTACTATAGCGGTAAGATTGAAATCCACAAATAATTTGATGAGATTTGAAGTTCGTGGAATATAATATGAGTATAATTGGAAACTATTATTTTTGAATATTGTATATAATCTCTGCTCTTTAAATCCTGGCAGATGTCTTAAAAGTAAAAATAAGACATATTAGAGATTTTTTTTTAAATAAATAGAATTTATTTTAATTATTTTAATAGAATAAGTATTATTGAGTTGTTTTCTATAAAAAAAAAAAAGCTCCACTGATTTTAGAAATCAGTGGAGAGAATTTAAATTTTATTCTAAGGAATTTGCATTTGTCATTTTTACTTATTCATTTGTTCAAGGTTCGATGAAGCTGTTTTTTATTTAAAAAAAAAAATAACACCTCAATAGTGCTTGTTCTATTAAAATAATTAAAATGGATTATATTTTTAAAAAAAATCCATATTAGAGAGAAGTGTGGGATTTTTGTTCAAAATATTTTTCCAAATGAGTCTAAACCATCTAATTCGTTTTAAAATCTACGCGAATGATTTAAATTTATAAGGTTGATTAAATTTATTAAGTTTTATATCTAATCACACAAATTGGTCGTAAAACAAACGATTTAGATCAAAAAATAAATAAGATAAAAGCCGTTCCAAATGAGATTTTTATTAGTTTTATCCTCATCCCATTCCGATTTTTTTAACTTTTTTTGTATTTCCTATTAATAAAAAAAGTCGGTGTTTCACAGCTCTACTTTTTTTTTATTTTAATGGACATAACCCTATTATCACACATGTAAAAAGGAATTTGTATTTCTGTATTAACGCAATATGTGATTTCAGATCTGAACCGTCTAATTTAAATCAGCACTAATATTAAAGGACATGTACGTTATAGATGTAGGTCAGATTGGTCTGAAATTACATCATATGGCCGAAAAAATTAACTCAAACAGTGCATTAATGCAGAGGATATATATGGATTTTGTAAAAGAGGTGACTTATTACGCCGACTGAGGAGTATAAAAAAAATTCACAAGAAACTTAAGTGTTCAAAGTGCTTCCTACTACCGCACGTAAATATCGACACGTTTGTTTGTGTTATTTTTATCAGTGTTATCAGAAACAGATTAGACTGGTGCTTGAACCAAAAAAAAAAATCCAGATCCAGTTACTAGTTTAGTTTGGTTTGTTTTATTGTTTATGCTATTGGACCGGTCAAAACTGCCGATTTTATAAAAAAAAAAACAAAAAAATCTAATTGTCCACAGAAAAATTATTATTTAACTTGCGTCAATCCTGTAAAATTATTAATTCAATGCTGTAACTTGTATAACAAATCTTATAAAAAAAATACACTTTAAATTTCTAACATACAGCAGGACCACTTTATGTAATTGCAACTTGTACAACTTACCAAACTAACTGTACTTGATGCGGGACCACTTGATGTACTTCTCTAACTTACAGTTAATGACAGTTCTAAAATCTTCTAGAACATTTTCAAATTGAACCACTTCTTAAACTTACAGTTTTTTCAAAATAATCCCGTAAATTATACAAAATTAATTTTTTGAATCAAATTTTCTTTTTCAAAATTAAAATTAATTTTAAATTTTTTGAAAAAAAATTCATATTTTTTTTCAATTATTAATATTTATATATGCATCTATATCCTATAAATTAAAACTACACATAATGTAAAACATAAAGATGCAAACTATAGAACTTTAATACTGTAAAATTTTCAAATGTAAACTATAAAACTAATAGATACAAACTATAAAACTATAAATTTGAAACCTAAAACACTATAAAACTGAGATAAACACACTGCAAAATTCAATACTATAAATTTAAAAGATATAAACAGTAAAACTAACAAGTGCAAACTATAAATCATCAATACATCAAATATTCACAACCACATCGTTAAACATTAGTAACTATTCACAAGATGAATACTATAAAATTAACTGGGTGAATACTGTAAAATGACAAGATCAATACTCCATATCGCATCTCTATTATCTCTTTCCTTCAGATTTTCATAAGATGAATACTGTCTAATTACAAGATGGCTACTGTAAAATTAACAGGATGAATACTATAAAACGACAAGATTAATTCTCCATATCGCATCTCTATCATCTCTTTTATCTATATTTCTACAAGATGAATACAGTAAAATTACAAGATGAATACTGTAAAATTAACAAGTTGAATATTGTAAAATGACAATATCAATACTCCGTATCGCCTCTCTATCATCTATTTCCTCTAGATTTTCACAAGATAAATATTGTAAAATCACTAGTTGAATACTGTAGAATTAACAGGGTGAACACTGTAAAGCGACAAGATCAATACTCCATATCGTCTCTCTATCATTTATTTTCTCCAGATTTCTACAAGATGAATACTATAAAATCACAAGATGAATATTATAAAATTAACATGGTGAATACTATAAAATGACAAAATCAATACTCCATATCACCTCTCTATCATCTCTTTCCTCCATACTTTCAAAGATGAATACTGTAAAATCACAAGATGCATATTGTAAAATTAACGGGTGAATACTGTAAAATAACAAGATCAATACTCCATATCGTCTCGCTTTCATCTCTCATCCATATCGTCTCTCTCAGATCATCTTCTCATATCGAAATTCAACAGAAATAAAGAAATAATTACGAGATTCGTTACTACATCAAATCAAACAATAAATTCAAATAAAAGTTCAAATAAATGTTCAAAACAATGCTATATATGTTACTGTATCAAATCAAACAAGAAATTTAACAAAAAACGGTCTATATAATTTTGAATTCAAATATCAAATTCAAAATAAAAAAAAATTCAAATCAAACATTGAAATAATGTGAGATCCGATATTACTCACACGGTGGAGTTAAGCATGAGGCCTTGCATGGAGAGATAACATCAACAGTTATCGCTACCGATCTCGAGAACTCGGCGGAGAGAGAGATCAATGAAAAGAGAGACTGTCGCTTCCATTGTGGCTGTCGTGACCGTCACTATTGTCACTGTGCATCGCTCGAAGGAGGATCGAGCAAAGAAACGATGCATCTAAATTCTGGAGAGAGCCGTGACTAATCGGAGAAGATAATTGAGAAAGAGAGAGATTGCTATTTGAAAATATAGAAAGGACGAAGAGAGAGATTGCTAATTTAAATGGAAATTGACAACGAACGAGAGATTATTTCAATTACAGAAAGGACGAAGAGAGATCGCCAATTTAAATGAACATTGGTAACGAATGAAAGATTTTCTATATGGTATTTTGGGATAACAGTTAGAACCGTTAGAAGATTTATTCAAAAATAATGTTGTGAACAAAATGTAAATAGAAGGCTGTGGATAAAAAAAAATTCTCAAAAAAAATCCTCAACCATTTCGAGCAAAATCCCGATTCAGAACATATTTATTTAGGATTTCATATTCACTAAATACTATTGATCGGAGGAAATGAATCGAAAACAGAAAAGACGAGGAGAATTCAATCGGTGGGAACCATACATTTAAATTTAAAGCTCAATAAAGCTCAATTTCAAAAAGAGAAATTTATATATATCCCATCAAAACTTCTCTTTTTAGATATATCCCCATTACAATTCAAAATTTAGTTATATCCCCATCAAAACTTAATTGTTTTATTTATATCCCCATTTTTTATTTAACCATTTAAAAATTAAGATTAATATTAATAAAAAAAACATAAAAGGCGATTTTACCCTTCATCAATTCTGTGCTAGTCCCTCATCGTTCTTTCCAGCTAAACCTTCCCTTTCTTTTTCCCTCAAAATTACCATGCCTAAACCCCTCATCGTTCTTTCCCTCTAAACCATCCCTTTTTTTTCCCACGAACCTGTGACGCTCCCCCTTCTCTTTCGTTTTCTCTACACAATCCAAATATTCTGATCTCAGGTATGAACTTGTTTTTTCCTTTTTCTTTATATTCAGCTGTTTTAGGATATCAAATGCGTACAGTAATTTGTAACTTGTAGCGAGCTTGTCCATACCTTTATGAATCTCTTACTTATCAGTATTACCGTAAAGAGTAAGAAAACCTTACTTTAATTTGTAGTGCAAAATTTTCAAAATATATGAACAAGGGTAAAACTGGAATCAGAATTTTCTGTTTTATTTGAATTTCATAGTTTGGTTATAATCTACTTGAATTCATAGCTATCTGGGTACACTGCTAGCCTTGAGATAACAGTTTTGTTGGACACAAAACATTTTCCAAGCAAAATCTTTTGAATTTTAAACAAAGATTATAATCTGTTGATGCAAGTTTGTACTGTTTGTTGGTACCAGTACTAGTGTAGTTCAACTGCATGGTTTTGTAGGTGCGTGTAAGCATCAAATCTTATTCATCGACAACTGCATCTCTTGAAAAAAAAAATAGCAAATGATTTTTATATGTTTTTAGATTGTTTACACAGATATAATCTTAATTATAAAAGAAATGTTAACAAGGCAAAAGAGTTGTGAGGGCCAAGAGTCAATAGCATTGAATCGCCCAAACCCTGAATGTTACATTCATTGATAATTATTTGAATAAATTGTAACCCTTGATATTTGATTTGTCAAAATTGAACTCTTGAAGCAAACCCTTCACAAAAAAAGCCTTTTCAATGTTCAACGTGACCACCATTTTTTTTGAGATCAGAGAAGTCGGTTACTGACTTACTGTTGGTTGGAGCTGCTCCAATAAAGCTGGATGTCAAGACAAGTAGAAGGCCAACCGATGAAATAACAGCTATTTTTGAGAGGATGCTCTTTAGCTCCTGTTGGACAATTTACTTTCAAATATATAGTAACTAATTAGATCGAAGAGAATAAGTGAGGGGAAGGGCGAGCGTCATATCAAGGGGAGAAACACAGGAAAAAAAAAATGGAAGGTTCAGAGGGAAGGAAAGAATTATGAGGGATTAGCACAGTAATTGATGCAGGGTAAAACTGTCTTTTAATTTTTTCAGTAATTTAATTTTAAATTTGAAATGGTTAAACTAAAAAATGGGTATATAAATAAAACAATTAAGTTTTGATGGGGATATAACTAAATTTTGAATTGTAATGGAGATATATCTAAAAAGAGAAGTTTTGATGGGGATATATATAAATTTCTCTTTCAAAAAAGTCCACCTTAGCCCAATTAGACTCGAGAGTAAAGTAGACTCATTAATTTAACCTTTTTAAACTTCAATACCAAATATATGCATCGGGTATTGCTGAGGAAGTCTTTAGTTTTTAGATATTATAAAAACAAATATTAATTTTTCTTATTTATATATTAAGTATGACTAAAGAATGAATAATGTAACATGACGTGACTATCATGTTGTAACTTGGTCATGTGACTACCCGTGTGATATAACTAATTGAGTTTAATTATTATTTTCAAATTTAAGTTAGTTTAAATAAAATGATAACAAAATGTATCAAAAAAAATAAGAAATTGTTCCAAAATAATTATAATTTAGAAATAATGTTTAAAAAATTAGTTACATAAAGTAATTAAAATAGCAGATGACAATTACGTTACATAAATAGTTATATCACATGATACGCGAGTCACGTCATGTGTGATCGACACACATGACATGACATGACATAGTTTGTTGCCTACTCCAATTTTAGTCTAATTCATGAGTTTTGTACAATTTGGACGTTCATTTGTGTTGACTCTTGGCTGTGAGAGTGAGACTGTGAGTTTTATTTTATGAAGTACAATTTGGGCGTTGATTTGTGTGGGCTCTTGGCTGTGAGATTGAGTTTTGTTTTATGAAGTACAATTCGAACGTTCATTTGTATTGGCTCTTGGCTGTGAGACTGAGTTTTGTTTTATGGAGTGATGTTTTGAAAATAAAACCAAAAGAGATGGGTGGGAGAAAGGTATGAGACGGCGAGACCGCAATCAGAAAATTAGTAATACGTCTGTTTTTCAATTGAATAGGCCCAATTTATTACAATCCCACCTTTTTAGTTGAAACTTGCAATTGAAAATTGGGCCTTTTCTTATTTACTATTTAATTTACGTTTTCATTTTAAATTTTAGCCATAATTTGCTACTTTGTGTTTCAATTAAAATTTGAATTTTCTTTTCTTTCATTAAGTTTAAACAGTTTATAATGCAAGAGCTTTTTGATTATTTTTTGTAGGATTGTAATGAATTAATATATTTTTATTAGTAAAATCTTTCATCCTAATTTAATTTTAAAAAATAAGTTTTTGAATATTAGTATTACTCTTATACTAAAGCACGTTAATATACTAACTTACCTACTCTGTAAAAGCTCTACAGTATTGTGTGCATTATTGTTTTCACAATTATTTTTGGTTACATATACTTCAGTTATATTTCTAGGTTTACATTAAATTTACGTCAACACTTTGCTCAACTAAAAAATCTAGCAAAGCTTCAATCAAAAAACCAATAAAAAAGTTATATAATATTAATAATAAATTAATAATATGTTTTTCTCCCTCCTGATAATATCTTATCTATGCCACTGCATGACGTGACTGATAACAACATATCCGGTTTAATCTCCGTCAAACTGCTGATTCATAATTTGATATTTAAAAAGGTGTTTAAGTAGTTCTCTCTCCAAACAGATCTGAAATGGGGTTTATTTAATTAATGTGCGGCCACTAGAAAAATATATATGCTATTTTTTTTTATTTAAACCTAAATCAGACTAACAGGATCCCAGCATGTGCTTTTGGATTTAAAATTAGATTATCCTACAACGAGTGATTTTTATATGACATTCGGGGGTTGAGGTATGGCTGGATAGTTCTTCTATAACTTTTTTTCTTTTATATAATTAGTATTATTTGTATCAACCAGTTGCAAATAACAGTATGCGGTCGTCGGACGGACAGGGTACCACCAAGCTATTAATCGGAAATAATCGGTCATAATCAAGAATAATCAATCGATTAGTCAAAAATATTCATGACGGTTTGGTCCATTGCCAACTATTAATCAGCCTAAACAGATGTTTTTTACAACACTCGTATCAACAATAGCTAAGTAAGCCATCCTTTTTACAACTCTTAAGTATCCAATTTGTTTTTCTTTTTTTAAAAAAAAGCTGTTAAGTCCATTTCATTATTGAAACAATTAATTACATCACCACACTCAATTAGATGACTGAGAAATGTTTAAAGTTAGCAGCATCATAACAATCAAACCACCAGTAAACTACAAATAAGCCAAAATCGAGTTATGGTAAGGGACCAAAAGTATATTAAAGAAGCTAAAAACTACAAAATGTTCTAGGAATTTCTTCATCCAGAGACATCCATGTCACCAGAGGCCACATATGGCACCACCTCCATGTCACCAGGGGCCACATATGGCACAATCTCCATGTTGGGGGATATTACGTTCAAAGAAATGGCATCCTCAATCACTGGCATATAGGAATGTGCAACTTCTGTTGCTTGTTTCTTCATCCTACATGATCGATATTCAATCAAAGATTTTATTAAAAAAGTGAGTATTCTAACAATTTTAGGTGCACAGTCATTAAAACATATCATTTTTATGTTTCTATAATATTCAATAAACAGCACTAAGAACCACTAACAACTCAATGCTATCATATTTGGGTAGTGAGAGGGCATATTGGAAGATGTCTTCTCAAGTATGTCATTGTGTCAATAATTGTTGACTTTTATCTAGCCAAAATCATATTTGTTGTATTTTTTGTTGTGTCAAGAAGCAGTTAAGAAAGAGATAGTCTCTGATTTCATGTTCAGAACAAACTTGGCACTGCTTATTTTCTACCCATCCTTTTTTAATTAAAGTGTCTTTGGTCAAAAGTTCTGATGCATTATAAGCCATATGAAGATTCTAATCTTTGATGGGACCGGTAATGTCCACCAGATTAAAGAATATCTAGCCAGGATCCCTCTATTTTCTTTTCTTTTATTTTTTTAAAAGAGAAATATCAAGAGCAATAGTAAAAAAGAAGAGTGAGTATCTCCCATGTAGCTGAGGTGCAATATATGTAAACAAACGGTTCACATTAATTCCAGCCAGGTCAAACTCAACCCGGCCTATAGAAACTATAAGTGATCCGTTTTGAGATTTGTGTCAGGTTAAAGATTATTGCACCTCAGGTTCCTAGGGGAATTCAAAAAAGAAAGTATCAGCACTAATGAACGAAATAGAAATGAGAACAGGAATTACGTTAGAAGGGTTAAGATTTGTGATGTCTCTTGGATTAAATATAGTTATAATTTTCTTTTCTCAAAAGAAATTGGGCAAACAAAATTGGGCCTAACTTATATTCTTCATCTGACAAGATGACTAATTTCACAGTTAGGCTTAATTTTTTATCTGCCAAAGAACCGCACGATCACTGGGCCTAAACCGAGTAGGTCGGCCTGAAAACAACCTATCAATCTCTCATAACCCGTTTGATTCTTTTAATTGTTGCTCATAAGTGATAAATACTGATTAGACAGTCGACCTATGCTTGACATTATTAATTCCTCCATTAGAAATGCAGTATTATATGCCTTTGCGGAAAAAAAATGTCGTTAAGTCATAATCGGTTAAGTGCAAGTTCTTTTTTTTTTTTTTAAATAAAAAAATGTCTTAGTTTTTAAAATTTAACTTTGCTTTTAAGTATAAATTTTTTTGAGATGAAATTCGTAAAGCAACTCTGATTGTTTTTCCAGCTCGGTCTGAAAAGAAAAATCATCAACCAATTAATTCCATTTTTTTTTTTTTTTTACTCTCAATCATTCCTTAAAATAACAATCGCAATTTGACATGATAATTACAAGTTCAAAGTAAATTTATATAACTGTGATGTGTCATGAAAAGATAGAGTACAAAATGCACTCTTAAACCATCAAGCATTTACGAAATGAATGTGTCGAAATTTAATTTCATTAACAAATTTCCTTATATGCTCAAAGTACCTACAAAACAGGGGGTACGTGCATATATCTATATTCCATAAAAAGAGTTGAGCTTCTTAGCCTCTAACTAATGCCAAATTATTAAAGATTTTTTTTACCATTGGATGGCTCGTAATTCAAATAATAATCTTAATTTAAGGGATAATCTTTATTGACCTTTTTTTGCAATAAATACTCGATCATTAATATGCGGGGTCAAGTTAATCTTTTTATATTAATTTAATTTGTACGCATATAAAAAAAATAGAGAAGTTTGACTTTGCCAAAAAATTTGGTTTGAAAGGCAAACATTTTAAAACCACCAATCTTATTTTAACTTTTATAATATTTATCAAAAAGTTCTAAAAAATATATAAATATTTATAGGATTAAAATATGTCATTGCACTACTAGAAATGTTTCTGTCTCCAGGAACAAAACATTTCCAACGGCTATCCCTTGGAAGTTGTATAGACTGAATCAATAAACATTTAAATGGACATTTTCTGAAGTATTTTCATGAACATTTGCAATAAAATAATATAATCAGACTAAGCAAAACATTTCCAAAGGCTAACTCTTGAAAATAGTATGACCACCTATAAAATAATATAAACTGGATCAATAAAATATTTCCAATGACATTCTCACAAGTATTTCCATGAGCCATCGCAATAAAATAATATAAACAGACTAAGCAAAACATTTACAAGAGCTAACTCTTGGAAATAGTATGACCAACTATAAAATAATATAAATTAAGTCAATAAAATATTTCCAAGGGTATTGTCACAAGTATTTACATGAGCCTTCGCAATAAAATAATATAAACATACTAAGCAAAAACGTTTCCAAAGGCTAACTCTTAAAAATAATATGACCAACTATAAAATAATATAAACTGAGCTAATAAAACATTTCCAAGGGCATTCTCACAAGTATTTCCATGAGTTTTCGCAATAAAATAATATAAACAGACTAAGAAAAACATTTCCAATGACATTTTCTCAAGTATTTCCATGAGCTGTCCATATAATATAATATTTGGTCTATTTTGGTAGGTGATAGATCATGCCAAACTTTTTTCAATGGTGTGAATGATACATTTTCATTGACAAATATGAAGCATTTCCAAGTGCTACATTTTCTAAGGGTTATTCGGACCTTTGCAAAAAGTGAGAAATCTAGTAGTGTTGTGTTTTGCGCTTCAATTATACCTCCATTTTTATCTCTAATTTAATATTTTCAAAACAACCAATTTGAACTATTCAACATGATCTCTATATTAAATTATATTTAGAGACTAAATTATATATATATTTAGAATTTGTTTACTAGATGAGTACAAAATCTCTACCTTTTAATGGATTAGTCTTTTGATTTTGTATCTATCTAAAAAGATATTTGATATCTCCATATTATATCTAAATTATGGCCCTGATTTACACTGAAACCTGTGCTTTAAAGTCTATAAATGTGGGTTTTTTACTTATATTTCGATGAAATGTGGCACTGCTATGCTTTGTTTGGTATTTTGCAGAAAAAATGGCGAAAAACTGGATCTGACTACTGTTCATACAGCCCGTATGACATTTTGTACGGCCCGTACAAGATCTGCCCAACTGCATAGAAGGTTCCACAACAGAGGCACAAAGTCTCCAAGACAAAGCACAGGCATACGGCCCTTACGGGGTCCCCTACGGCCCATACGACGCTAAATTGGAAAATCCAGCTGGAATCTGAAATCAACTTAATTTAAGGAGGCCGAAAAAGAAGCCTTTGGAGGCGATCTGGGGGCATTAAAGGAGATATTCCTCACCAAAAAAAAGGGATTCACCACTGGGACTTGGACAAGCTTTCTTGGAGAAAAAGACAAGAGGAGGAAAAGAGGAAGAGAAGTGAAAAATGCGAGTTTGCAACGGATCTTCAAATTTTCCACTGTTTTGTCATGAACTCTTTCATCTCTTGTTATTTGTGTTATCTTATGAACATGAGTAACTAATTTACTTTGTTTCTAGGGCTAAGATGTAGTTTCTAGTTTGATTTTTTTTGCATGCTACTTGGATTTGTGTTGAATGCTTTGTTTTTGCCTTGTTGAGTAGTATTTCGATTGCTTTATTTGTGCTTGCTTGAATTGATTAGTCATCCCGTTAGATGAATGCGCACATCTAAGTGTTAGGAGCCAAGTCTATGACATTTAATCCAACCGAATAAAGTATATGAAGTAGGGTCAAACCAAGGAGTACCCGAAAGACGAAACTTTCCTTGAGGCAAAAGTCCTTGGATACTTTTAGTAAACCAACAAGTAACTTAGATAAATTAGGCCAAAATGCGAAAGTTGAGGTTTAACGCATCTAAGAGGGAAGTATTTGAGTCCGGTAATCGGGTACTAGGCCAAAATGCGAAAGTTGAGGTTAGGTATCTAGATCTGGTCGATAGAAACCCTAAACATCAGTATCAGCACAGAGAACAGTAGCTACAGCATTAACTCGGGCTCCCTACGGGCCGTACAGGAATCTGTATGGGCCGTATGCCTTGGGGCTGAACAGAAACGAAATCTGAACCCTGAAAACTCCTTTTTATCAATTGAAAACAACTTTAATTCTCTTTTATTGTTTTTAAACTTGTTATAAATCAGTAGAATTGTTAGAACTAAACCAAATCAATCTCTCTCTCACTTCTAGAATCTCAAGTAATTTTAGGACAAGTCCGGTTATTTTCTTCCGTCCCTGTGGATCGATACTTGAGCATACTCATCGATAAGATAATACACTTGCTATCTGATTTGACAGAGTGTAACAAAGGTTTAAAAGGTATAGCTTGCTATACTGAAACTTTGTAGCATATATTATGTGCAAACAATATTATAAAAATTCTAAAAAATATATAAATTTTGGTTTGTAGATATATTTTAATATGAATATTATATTGGACAGTTCGAATATATTTGTATTTTAAAAATAGAGATAAAAATATGAATATTATGTTAGACAGTTAGAATATATTTGTATTTAAAAAATAGAGATAAAAATATAGAGTATGGGTGAGACACTAAAACAATAGACCATCTTAATTGTGGAAGCCGGAAGCGTGATGATATTATCTCTTTGTCGTCAGTTGCTTTATCTGATTGCGGTGCCATCCATATTTATATATATTATATAGTATCAAATAACGAAGTAAATTAATAACGGAAACGATCGAGTTTTGAGTTGTGTGAACGTAATTAGCATGGACCCCTTGGATACGTCAAAGTTGGCATCCCACATGGCCACTTGACCAAAATTCGTTGCACCTTGTAGCTCCTTTAATTTTATTTTATATAAATTACACCTATCAATCACTAATCGCACCACAACAAACAAACAAACAAAATAATTTAATTTGTATAGTCGACGGAAAAATCGTTATCATCTCGTCGGCAACTCACAATTCAACAAATATATTCCTCAGTGTTAATTCCTTTTATCTAACGATCACTAGCATCATGAAACGAATAAAAAAAAAAAAAAGACTGCTAACAAATAGGAGACCTACGTGAGACGTAACACACCAACTACCGTTTTACATTTTTTTTCTTCTTCTTTTTGTACGACTTATATAGTAATTAGGATGTCTCTATACATGAATAAAGTATGAAAACATAGAAACATATTAATAACGAAATAAACCCTACAAATTTTGCAAATTAGATTCTAATGTATAAAAAAAATTGTTTCTTAACAAATATCATGTGTTAATTATTTAAGAATACTAATTAATTGGTTTTGGATATATTTCACATTTAACTAAAGTATTTGGACAAGGATCATGCTTGATATAATAGCTTCTACTATATGTGGTTCACATTTACATATATAAATTTGAACAAGGCTCATCTTAATATAATAGCTTTTCACAATTTCTTAACTAATTAAGGATGATTATTATAGAAATTTGTTTTGTCAAGTAGTTTGTTCTCTCAAATGTGAACCTTATACATTGTTAAATTTAAATTTTAATCGTGTACAAAAACATGAACAATTTAATGTTTTTGGTTTGATGAAAAAAATAAAAGGAAACCATATAGTATTGATAATCTAAAAATAATAATTGACAACATTAATTGTATTTAGCAGCCAATTTGTTAATATGAAAGAAGATAAAATTGAGCAGCCAGTTTGTAAATGTATTGCGAGCAAAATTAAATGTTTTTGGTGATTTTAAATTCAAAAATATATCAAATTAGCTTCAAATAAAATTCAAACAGTTAAAAATTAATTTACTTCACGAGTAATATATTAATATGCAAAATTTATAAATTTATAAATTAATTAATATAAAGTGAAGCAATTAAAAAATAAAATTTATAAGTTAATCTTGATACATTTATTTTTCATTGTTTATTGACTTTAAACTAAATTAATTATAAATTTATAAATTTTGCATATGAATAAATTACCATTAAATAAATCAAGTTTAAGAAGTTAAATTCATTTTCAGAATTTAGTTCAGTAAATTGTGAAATTAAAGACACTAATTTTACTCGTAAAATATAATAATCCAGTGACTCCGTTGAAATTTGAATTGTTTGAAGTTTGAACATCACAATTAGCTTATTTCAGGATTTATCTTCTTTTGGTGTGCGCGCGCGCGGCGGCTGATGACAGTGGGGTGGGCCCGCAGGGGCCAGTGGGAGGTTGAAGTGTTGAACCTTGAAACCTATTTATTAAGTGGCAGAGACGTAATTCCCGCCGACTCGCCAAACCATCAAACCAATTCCGGAATGAGGGACGATCCTCTGAAGTAGCCCAAATTTTGAGTTTGTATAGGAACGTACGATCAGAATTCGGGCTAATCCGGTCCGAGGGAATACAAGGACTCCTTTAATATTATTTCGTGTCAAAACAGATCTGACAATCCTGATCTAAACTAAAAATTTAAGTTACTTTATATATATATATATTATGGATTCTCCCGGAACCGGAATCCCCTCGGAGCAAACTACTGACTGAGAGTGGATTTCAAATCTAAAAAGAGAGAGACTGGATTATGCACTTCTCTTTTTCCATTGAAAAAGATGTTATACGTAATCCCTGTGCCAAATCACTGTCACTGGGACAACCCTTTTTTACTTCCCAACCCACCTTTATGAGTCAAACTACACGGAATCCATTAACGTTATTTGCCTCACGAGATCCCAATTTCCCACGTGTTTTTTGACACTCTCTCTCTTTCTTTTTGTTTTCTTTTTTTTTTGAGAGAAATTTTAACCACTTGACCACCCTGGTCCGGTTACTACTTGGTACTTGCTACTTACTACACTGCAGGCCTACCTGTGGTTTATTATTTCTTTTTGGCATTTGCTTTATTTTATTGAACAACTTGTACTTGTTTATGAAGAGCATGTTATTGACCCTTCTCTCTCCCTCTTAAATCCAGGAGAAGAATCAGAAGATAACACACTCAAAATCGATTAGACATTTTCTCTCTCCATCTAGATTTTAAAACCAAAATAAGAGAGAATTACACATTTTATCAACCACGATGCATTTCTTAGCGTTTCTCTTTCTTCTAATCTTATACCTCCCTGTACCAGCCAAAGCAATTGACGTACCGCATTCCACAGAATACTTCTATTACGTTTGTGACAATAACAATATCAGTACAGGTAACTACACGAACAACAGCACGTACCAGTCCAACCTTAACCTTCTCTTCTCAGCTTTGCGCTCCAATTCTACTGGTAATGGTTTCGCGGATGGTACTGTTGGTACAGTACCAAATATGGTGACCGGTATTGCCCTCTGCCGTGGTGACCATAATGCCTCCTATTGCAACACTTGCTTCTCATGGACATTGGTAATTTTCCTTTTACTAATCGTTTTTGTTCTTAAGGATAATTTTGTATTTATTTTTCATTAAAATTTTCCAGTGATGAGGTTGTCTACAAAATTACAATCACATAGTAAATTCAAATTTCTTATATTCCAGTCTGTTTTTATCAATAATTATTTTAGGCGAGTTGAATTGATTAGGAATGATTAAATTGTTCATACTTTAATTTCATACCAGCTAAATCAAGCGAATATATGTACACTAATTACACTAAAAAGTTAAAGCCGTACATTAGTACATTCAAAATCATAATAACTACTTGTAATGTGGATTCAAATAAAAATTTCAGGATATATTGAATCTATGCCCATACTATAAGACGGCGTGGATGTGGTACAATAGTTGCTACATGTATTTCTCGAGCCAATATTTTCTCTCCTCATTAGCCAACTCACCACATCAGCCCCTGATCAATATATACAATGTTACTGTGGACCCCGCCCGGTTTGACAGGGCAGTCCTCCAGCTTATGTCAGAGATGAAATCATGGGCCGTCAACAACTCAACCAAATTATTCGCTACAGGAGTTGCTACAAATTTCTCGACTGAGTATCCTGCCATCTATGGTCTTGTGCAGTGCACCCCTGACATGACCAAGTCCCAGTGCCAGGTATGATTTGTTAGACATGGTAATTATATATTACCAACTAGTAGCATTTAAATACCATGTGACATACCTGATAACTTTGGTACCACTAAGGGCAGGTCGTCATCGCATTTGTTGCCGAACAATTGAAAAAAAAAATTGGAACTAAATATATCGATCTATGTTTTCCAGGTTTGTCTTCAACAACTAATTGATGACTTTCCTAAGTATGTTAATGGATGTATTGGGGCAAGGACAATTGGTATACATTGTAATATCAGGTACGAGGTGTATACTTTCTATGAAGGTCCTGACATGGTACGGATTGATGGCATATCATCCAGCCAAGTACCACCACCTGTTACAAATAAAAGTAAGTGATTGACTTAGTTTAGATGTTATTGTTACTGCATAATAGCATCAATTTTTCAATATTTTTAATGATCATTTACTAGACAAAGATCTACTGAAGTAATAGTGAGCATAATATTATAAGAAATAATTTTGGCTATCATGTGATAATGTAGACAAGTATCAATATGGATAGATAATGAGTTGCACAGAAATGGACAAAAGAAATGGAAATTTGCAAAACCATGTATTCACAGAAAATGAAATTAAATAGTTGATTGTATTAAATGAAACAGACTCTTTATTATTTCTTGAATTAGATTTGAATATCAAATTGTCTTGGATATAATTCAGACTGACTCCATCTTCAAAATATATTGCTCTGATTGTCAGAAACTGATAAGAACTGATGTTTATAGTATTTATTTCATCCTCACAGGGGCTTCAAGCTGTGATTTGTAAATTAGGTGGACCTGTATGTCAAATTGTCTCTAGCGACTAGCAATGTCCTGATAAATTATAGTCTTGAATTATAATTTATGAACAAAATATTTAATAATATGCAGGTACTAAGAAGAAAAGCAATCTTATAGCTCTTGCCATCACTATTCCTGTGGTAGCTGCTGTTTTGTTATTAGCAGTATTTTGCTTTTGTTTATATAAGAAGCGATCTCATGGAAGAAAAACATCTGTATCTGGTAAGTTATAAATTTAGTTGACAAAATAATTAATTATTACAATACCATACCACTCCTTTAATTTTATTATCCAAATCACTCTTTGCGAGCAAACATTGATGAAATATCCTAAAGATTGTGCCTTTTGTTTTAACTTGTATCAGAAAAAGTCAACTCCGGGGAAAATGTTGATTCGCTTCTTATTGACCTTTCTACACTAAAAGCTGCTACACATAACTTTCATGAAACCAACAAACTTGGTGAAGGTGGATTTGGTGCTGTTTATAAGGTTCTTCTTTTCATCCCTGTAATTGTTGAATTATCCCAAAAAATGTGAACTAGTATTGCACTGAATAATGATGGTATGGAACAAATTGAACAATATGAAATATTTTGGAACCTACATGAACCACAAGTCCAAGACTTTTAAGGATAAAAATGAGAATTTGTTGATTGATAATTTAGGGAGCTAGTGTGATATATTCTAAAAGTCTAAGTTTTGTGCTTACATATATCTCTACCTAATTGCTCTAGGGAATCCTTCCAAACGGACAAGCGGTAGCAGTAAAGAGGCTTTCTCAGAGCTCCGGCCAAGGATTAGAGGAGTTAAAAAATGAGTTAGTTCTAGTTGCAAAGCTTCAACAAAAGAATCTGGTACGGGTTGTTGGAGTTTGCTTGGGAGGACAAGAGAAGCTTCTTGTTTATGAGTTCCTCCCCAATCGAAGCCTTGACATCTTTCTTTTTGGTACTTAAACCCTGCTCTCAATCCATAATTTTTTTTATTTTAATCAAACCAATTAATAGTTTTTGTTTCTCAGCATTATGATGTATGAATCTTTTATTCGCTCCTAGGTAGGTCTAAATTTTAAAGTGAATATTTTGATATTTTGGTAGACAATGCAAAAAGGCAAGAATTGGACTGGAGAAAACGACAGCGAATTATAAATGGAGTGGCTCGTGGACTCCAGTACTTGCATGAAGATTCTCAACTGACAATAATACATCGTGATCTGAAAGCCAGCAATATTTTGTTGGATTCTGACATGAATCCTAAAATTTCAGACTTCGGTCTAGCTCGGTTGTTCCGTGTTGATCAGACTGCATATGCGACAAAGCGGGTAGTTGGAACATTGTAAGTACATTGTAAATAGCATCACCATATTTTGTACACTTGTTACATCTTATAATTATGAGATGGTCTTTCATAGAAAATTAAACTCGTTATTCTATCATACCCAACAATGCCAATACAAATTATAAAGATAAAAGCCACCAATTTATTGATAAAAGCACCAAAGTCGAAATTAATTTTATTTACCAAACTCTTTTACAATTGACAGAATTGACAGTATTACCAGTATTTAACAGAGTAGTATTTTTGGGTCAATAACGCAGTGCTATATGCCAAGAGTAGTCCAAGCTATGGTTTTGTGGTACCTATTGGACAAATATTACATGTGATTTGGGAAAAATTAAGAAGCATAAATTTATTTAAAAGTACCAATTTGGTCCTAAATAAAATGTTAAATTTTGCACAGTGGATATATGGCACCAGAGTATGCAATGCACGGGGTCTACTCAATCAAGTCAGACGTGTATAGTTTTGGCATTATACTCTTAGAGATCCTAACTGGGAGAGCAAGTTGTGGTTCATTTGATGGTGAGCAGGGTGAAGACTTATTAAGCTCGGTAAGATTCTTAATCATCTCTTTAAATTTTTATAATAACTATCTGTACAAGTCCCGTAAAATCACAATGGGAAATTTTCATAGTACCTCGTATACTTACATTTATTAATACCCTCTTTGAGGTCATGTATACGTACAATACATAATATATCAGGGTACCTCTAGAAAACATGAAATAGTACCTTTTATATCCCCCCTTTTCATACTTCAAAAATTGACCAAAGTACCTCTCTCCAAATGTTTAATTTTGGCATTAGAAAAAATAATAGCCAAGGAGTGCATGTAACAATAACACGTCTTACAAATTTTCTTTCGCTACAAAATTATAGATGATATGTAACAATAACATATATGACAAAATTTTCTTTCGCTACAAAATGATAGAAAGATATGTTGTTAGTTTTTAGAAAGAATGAAATATTCATAAATACAAAGCAGGATTGCAACCCCCACCCAATACCGTCAAATTCAATGAAATGTTATACATGTGTGCAGTAACAATATGGTGTCTTTACATGTACCGCAAACTATTATCATCATATCTTACATAAAATACTTGATAACAATTTCAGATATGGGAGCTTTGGATAGGAGGAACTATAACTGACATAATAGACCCACTACTGGATTGCCCTATAAGCGAGATGATCCGACACGTACACATCGGTCTTCTTTGCGTGCAAGAGGACCCGACAGCTAGGCCTCGCATGTCAGAGGTCGTAATCATGCTCAGTAGTGAAACTGTCTCTCTGGAAGCACCCTCGAAACCCGCATTTTGCATCAAAAGAGGAGGTGTTTCATGTTCAGATAGTGTATCAGGTGATAGATCGGTGCAAATGGCTCAGGATGAAATTTCAATTTCACAACTTGGACCTAGATAGCAGCAACTACTAAAGTTGTATAGCATTTTTTTTAATTTGTTTTTGTGATGCCATTTGTCAAGTGTCAATAGATCGAATGTATAAATAATCACTCGAAAATTTTAAAATAATATATAGTTGGGTGGCACATAAAATCAATCAAAAGTTAAAGAGGGTCCAGTTGTGGATTGGATTTTGCAAGTTGTCTGACTTTTTTAGCGTCCGACCCTCCCCATTTATTAAAATACTACTGTCGACACAATTTCGTTTTTAACATATCTTAATCAAATGTGTCTATTCTCAGAGAATATAAAATATTAACGAAACTAATTTGAGATCTGTCATACGTAGGACTTTAAGATTTTTGTTTGTTTGTTTACTCTGTCTCTATCCGAATTATATTCGGTAAAGTTGATATGAATAAGAATTTTTTTTTCGGATTAGGATGTGTGTAAGAAAACAATTTTTGTTAGCTTATTCGATAAAAATATAGATAACAATCATTTCAAATCTGTTATTTATGTTGAAATTGATTTATGCAATATTTTATATAGTTTTATTAATTAGTAGTTTGTTTCTTTTTAAAAATAATGAGACCAAATAATTATATTTTTATATTTTGTGATATTATTTACATGATGGGCTTAAAAGTAATATTCATATAGTTGAGCTATATATAATTGATTTTTTTTTTTGTTTTACAAAAATATATAGTTTTTCTTTATTTTTTGTTATATTTTTTTTTCGATTTGAATATATGCTTATTAATTTATTCAAAATTATTCATTATCAATTTGATTTTATAGGCGATTTATAACCAACAAGTGTCCTACTGATCTATACCAATTTTATATCCTAATTCGGATTGCAGTGGTTTATGAAGAATTTCTTCTTTATCCTGTCAAACTTTTTATATATCTACTTTGCTTGAACATGACTAAAGTCATTTTTTTTTTTTTTGTAAAAGAGAAGAGAAAGCAAAACGGAATCGTACTTATTCAACGCAAAACAAGAGTTAATTGCGTGTATCCATCAAAATTTTCAAAAAAAAAGAAAAGAAATTATAATATCTCGTCAGAACTTCAAAAAATATTCTCTTTCTCCATCAATTTTATTCTCTCATCTGATCTCTTTCCTCCAATACCTAAACCCTTCTCTCTCCTCTCCATCGCATTGAAAATAATTAATTAGTTAGAAACTGATACCTATACTCTTGGTCCATTCGAACCCATACAAAAAAAATAAAATAAATAATTAAAGGTGTATTAGTTTGTATTTTAAGTTGCCACTTCCTCCCAAAATAGTTGCGTATAGTTATGTTTGCTAGTCTCTGTTTACTATGGGATAATTACTGGTAGCATAAATAAAATATTTATACATACTTTGAAGAAATAACCAATAGGTTACGAATTGTCAAATGGATAAATTTAGTTCATTTTTTGTAAGATCATGACCAAAGAAGTTTGAGTTAATGAGTTAGCTTGTTGTGATTTATCAAAATAAAAATAAAAATAAAGTGTTGGCTTGTTGTGAACTTTATAAAGTTGTATAAGGTAGTGCGCCACAACAGATTGTCAAATCAGTTAAATCTGGACAACTAGACCAAACCAAAAGTCAAAAAACAAGAGAAATTATGTATCATCTCTCTCTTTCTTTCATGTTAGGAGAAGTATAAATTAATTGAGCCAAAATTTCATAAAATGAAAAAAAGAGCATAAAAGAAAATATTTTTAATTTTAATGGAAAAATTAGATATTTTGATATTTTTATGGTGATATTGAAAGTTTTGAATTTTTTTTCTTTTTTTGATCCATCGGAAATTAACTTAAAGAAAGTACAAAATAATGGACCTTGTTGTTAATTTTTTTTGGTGATTACATTTACATGGCCCTCGGGTCCTGTTGTCAATTGTCATTATACCACAAATTGCAGAGAGAGAGATAAACGATACACCAACTTCATACAGCACCCTGACTACAAACCGAAACAGCGCTGCATGAAGCGAAAACTACTTTGTTAAAATCTTTGCCCCACCAATTTTCAATGACCAGATCCTCTGTATTACTAAGGAGGTGTAGTTCAGCGTCTCCACAAAGGCACAAACTGATAACTCAATTTTGATTCTTCCATGAACTGTGTGGGATCCATCTTCGAGTCACATGCTACAGGGATGAAATATTTGTCAATGTCTCAGAGAATCTAAACTAGTTTCCGCCGCCGACTGATTGACCATTATTCTTGTCACGTTGTTCTCATTTGTTTTTATAGCACTGTCCAACGTATCAAACTATCAATTATTGTTTTAATATCCATGAAGAGAAATAATAATGTAATGTATGTTATGAAGCAAAAATAAACAAACACAAACAAGATGGAGAGAATGTAAATAATGACTATCTCTTATTCATATATTTCTCATGTGTACAATACAAGATTACAATGCCTCTATTTATAGGCTACCAATTGTAAATGAAAAGCCATTACAATAATAAATACAAAATGAATTCTAAATAGTAGTGGGATATAAATTCCAATGGTAGTGGGGTAGTGGAGATTAATATTGAGAGTTACAAATGAATGAACCATCCATTATATTTATAACACTCCCTCTTGGATGTCCATTATATAAGAATATGTCTCATTAAAACCTTACTAGGAAAAACCCTATGGGATAAAAACCTAGTGAAGGAAAAAGAGTACATTATTCTTTTAATGCGTATTAACTCCCCCTCATGACAAGATCTTTAAGTCGGCGAACTCCAATATTATGAACTAGTTTTTCAAATATTGTAGTAGGAAGCGCCTTAGTGAATAAATCTGCTAGATTTTCACTTAAACGGATTTGCTGAACATTAATAGTATTTTCCCTTTGGAGATCATGTGTGAAAAAGAATTTTGGTGAAATATGTTTTGTTCTATCTCCTTTAATGTATCATTCCTTTAATTGAGCAATACATGCAGTATTATCTTCATATATGATCGTCGGGATCATTTTTTCAGAAGACAAGCCACATGTTTGATGAATGTGTTGAATCACAGATCTTAACCAAACACATTCTCGGCTTGCTTCATGTATTGCTAAAATTTCTGCATGATTAGAAGATGTGGCTGTTATAGTTTGTTTTACAGATCGCCATGATATGGCTGTTCCACCACATGTAAATAAATAGCCCGTTTGAGATCGGCCATTATGAGGATCAGATAAATATCCAGCATCCGCATAACCAATTAATTCTGATTTGGATACATTTGAAAAGAACAAACCCATATCCATTGTACCTCGGAGGTAGCGAAGTATATGTTTAATTCCATTCCAATGCCTTCGCGTAGGAGAAGAACTATACCTTGCTAATAAATTTACAGCAAATGATATATCTGGTCTTGTATGTCCAGCAAGATACATAAGTGCTCCTATAGCACTTAGATATGGTACTTCGGGACCAAGTAGTTCTTCTTCGTTTTCTCGAGGTCTAAAAGGATCTTTATTCACATCTAGTGATCTTACAACCATTGGAGTGCTCAACGGATGTGATTTATCCATATAAAACCTTTTTAGCACTCTTTCAACATAAGTTTCTTGATGCACAAAAATACTATTTTTTAAATGTTCAATTTGCAATCCAAGACAAAATTTTGTCTTTCCAAGATCTTTCATTTCAAATTCTTCCTTTAAACAATTTACTGCTTTTTGAAGCTCTTCAGGAGTTCCAATGATATTTAGATCATCAACATAAACTGCAATTATAATAAACTCATTTCCAGTTCTTTTCATAAAAATACATGGGCAAATTGTATCATTTTTATATCCATGTTTCAATAAATATTCACTGAGACGGTTATACCACATGCGTCCAGATTGCTTTAATCCATATAAAGATTTATTCAATTTAATTGAATAATGTTCTCGAGAACCCAAATTACATGCTTCAGGCATCTTAAATCCTTCAGGGATTTTTATATATATATCATTATCAAGTGATCCATATAAATAGGCTGTAACAACATCCATTAGGCGCAAATCGAGCCCTTCATGTACTGCCAGACTAATTAAGTACCGAAAAGTTGTTGCATCCACCACAGGTGAGTATGTTTGTTCATAATCAATTCCAGGTCTTTGCGAAAATCCTTGAGCTACAAGTCGCGCTTTATATCTTACAATTTCACCTTTTTCATTTCTCTTTCGCGTAAATACCTATTTGTATCCGACTGGTTTTACGCCTTCGGGTATTGGAACTACAGGTCCAAAAACTTTTCGTTTTTCAAAGGAGTTTAATTCTGTCTCGATTGCGCTTTTCCATTTTGGCCAATCATTTCTTTGTCGACATTCATTAATAGATTTTGGTTCATGATCCTCATTATTCATTACATCTAGCGCTACATTATATGCAAAAATATCATTAATATCAATTTTATCTCGGTTCCATCTTATTCCGTTCATGATATAGTTTATTGAGATCTCTTCATTTTCACTAATTTTAGATTCTTGAGTTTCTGCTGGAACTCCAATATTAGTTATAATTTGATTTTCTTCTGGATTTTTTTCTATCATATCCTCGACTTGGCCATTTTCATTCTTTGCTCCTTTTCTTTTTCGAGGATTTTTATCTTTGGAACCGATTGGTCTTCCACGCTTCATGCGTGTCATAATCTCATTAGTTTGTCCAACAGGGACATCAACTTTTATTGGAGCATTAGCAGCTGGTACATGTGATTTGGTCACTTTCTTTGAGTCTGTAAATGCGTCTGGCAATTTGTTAGCTAATCTTTGCAAATGAATTATCTTTTGAACATTTAGTTCACTTTCTTTAGTACGAGGATTAAAATGTGATAATGATAATTCATTCCAACTAATGTCTTTTCCCAGCTGATTATTTTCTCCCCCTAATGTTGGAAATTTTGATTCATCAAAATGACAATCGGCAAACCTAGCCGTGAATAAATCTCCTGTCATTGGTTCCAAATATTTTATTATAGATGGAGATTCAAATCCAACATAAATTCCCAACCTCCTTTGAGGTCCCATTTTAGTGCGTTGTGGTGGAGCAATTGGAACATATACCGCACATCCAAAAATTCTTAAATGGGAAATATTAGGTATGTGACCAAAAACTAATTGTAAAGGGGAAGTTTCATTATAACTAATTGGCCTAATGCGAATTAGTGTTGCTGCATGCAAAATAGCATGTCCCCAACAAGATATTGGAAGTTTAGATTTCATAAGTAATGGTCTTGCAATTAATTGTAATCTTTTTATAAATGATTCTGCAAGTCCATTTTGTGTATGAACATGGGCTACAGGATGTTCAACATCAATTCCAATAGACATACAATAATCATTAAATGTCTGAGAAGTAAATTCACCAGCATTATCTAGACGTATTTTTTTAATTGGATAATCAGGAAAATGTGCTCTTAATCGGATTAATTGAGCAAGTAATCTCGCAAACGCCAGGTTGCGAGTTGATAATAAACTTACATGTGACCATTTTGTTGATGCATCAATTAAAACCATAAAATATCTAAATGGTCCACATGATGGGTGTATTGGTCCACAAATATCACCATGTATACGTTCTAGAAATGTAAGAGATTCATTTTGTATTTTTGCTGGTGATGGTCGAATAATCAACTTTCCTTGAGAACACGCAGTGCATGACAATTCATTAGATTGAAAAATCTTCTGGTTTTTCAATGAATGTCCACATGAATTGTCTATTATTTTTCGCATCATTATTGATCCGGGATGGCCTAACCGGTCATGCCAAACTATAAACATATTCTTATCTGTAAACTTCTGGTTTACAATAACATGTGATTCAATTGCACTAATATATGTGTAGTATAAACCGGAGGAAAACATAGATAATTTTTCCAATATGCATTTTTTATTTGAGATTTTGCTAGTTATATAAAGATATTCAACATTTTCTTCATTAGTTGTCTCAATATGGTATCCATTTCGGCGGATATCCTTAAAACTTAATAAATTTCTTTGAGACTTTGAAGAATATAGTGCATCATCAATATAAAGTTGAGTTCCTCCATGTAACAACAATATAGCTCTTCCGGAGCCTTCTATTAAATTTGTACTACCCGAGATAGTACTAACATTGGCTTCTTGCATTACTAAATAAGAAAAATATTTTTTATCTTTAAGAATGGTATGAGTTGTTGCACTGTCGACAAGACATATCTCTTCATTATTGATGTCGCTGTTAACCAAAGAAATATTCATTCTTGAAAGAAACATAAAAAAAAAACTAATCAATATATATAAAAAATGTAATCAATGATACAATAAATGACTAAATAAAATTTTATTTCCTTAAAAAGAAATTACAACAGAGATACTCCAACAACAAACAACAACAAAAAGAAATTTATTATTATTATTTTTTTTCATTCCTAATCCAACAACAAAACAGAAATTTATTAATCTATTTATTTTTATATCCTATCAACACTAATCAAGTGATTAGTTTTTATTTTCTTCAGTAAAGAAATCAGCAACATCCAAATGAGTGACATCAAGTTGGCTAATATCGAAATTGTCATCACAAACAAAATTCGTTTCGATATTTTTCTCCTTATTCTTTAGTGATGCTTGATATAGATCAACAAGATGCTTCGGCGTACGACAGGTACGTGACCAATGACCTTTACCACCACAACGATAGCATGAATTCTCTTGTTCTTTATTATGCCCACCTTTTTCTTTCTCAATTTTTTCATCATTATTTTTCCACTTCTGGTGGAGAGATATGTTCTTAGAATGATCACCACGATAATAACCTCGGCCGCGGCCTCGACCACGACTTCGACCACGGCCTCGACCACGGCCACGGCCATTGCCACGTCCACGTCCTTGAAATTGTCCAGAATTGTTATGCATTGCTACATTCACTTCAGGGAATGAAGCAGAACCAGTTGGACGGGATTCATGATTTTTCATCAAAAGCTCGTTATTTTGTTCAGCCACAAGAAGGCAAGAAATCAATTCAGAATATTTTGTGAAACCTTTTTCATGATATTGTTGTTGTAAGAGTATATTGGATGCATGAAAAGTGGAGAATGTTTTTTCTAACATATCTTGATCAGTAATATTCTCTCAACATAATTTTAGTTGAGAACTAATTCTAAACATTGCTGAGTTAAACTCACTTACAGTTTTAAAATCTTGTAATCTCAAATGCATCCATTCATAACGAGCTTTTGGGAGAATAACAGTTTTCTGGTGATCATATCTTTCTTTTAAATTTTTCCATAAAGTAAGTGGGTCTTTTACCGTAAGATATTCAGCTTTCAATCCTTCATGAAGGTGGTGACGAAGAAAGATCATAGCTTTGGCCTTATCTTGTTTAGAGGCGGTATTACTTTCTTTGATTGTTTCTCCAAGGTCATTTGCATCTAAATGAATTTCAGCATCTAACACCCATGATAAGTAATTTTTTCCGGTAATGTCAAGAGCCACAAATTCAAGTTTGGCAAGGTTCGACATAATGATACTATCACAAAAATATTAAGTAAGTTAAATAATATTCAATACTATAAAAACAAAAATTAATATTGAATGGATCTAATAATTCTTTTTTTTTTCTTTTTTTTTTTTCTTTTTTTTAAGTTGTGTCTCTGTTTTATACGAATCAAACAAGATGGTTTTAATTAGGACTAGAAAACTGAATATCTCGGAAACAAAAATTAATATGGTTTTAATTAGGTTTAATTTGTTTTAGATAGAGAGCAAACCCAAAAAAAAAATTAAATAAATAAAATAAAAGAGAAATTTAAAGGTCTTGGAACTTTAATCATTAATTATAATGAAGCTTTGTTAAATCTAAAACCATATATTATGAAAAAAAAAATTGCAAATTATAAATTTATGATTAACATGTGGCTTCAATAATTTAATCCTATAATTGAACTTCGGGTCAATTGATAAAATTGATGAAATGGCTTCGAGCCAATTTCATTAACATAATTTATATTCATATGGCTTCGGGCCATTAAATTAACATAATAATATTATCAGATGGCTTCGGGCCATATCATTAACATAATCTATGTATAACACAAAATAATGTAAAAAGATAACATAATATTATCACAATATAATATAAAAAGGTAACATAATTAAATATTAAAAATATTACCTTAAACCTTCAAATAGTAGAGCTCTCGTGCTGATAACGTGTTATGAAGCAAAAATAAACAAACACAAACAAGATGGAGAGAATGTAAATAATGGCTATCTCTTATTCATATATTTCTCATGTGTACAATACAAGATTACAATGCCTCTATTTATAGGCTACCAATTGTAAATGAAAAGCCATTACAATAATAAATACAAAATGAATTCTAAATAGTAGTGGGATATAAATTCCAATGGTAGTGGGGTAGTGGAGATTAATATTGGGAGTTACAAATGAATGGACCATCCATTATATTCATAACAATGTACTCTTTCTTATCATTACTCAAGTTGACAGTATCAATCAACCACTTGGGGTTGAATTTGGGGGTATTTCCTTCAAAAGTTTTGATATTACATATTGCCCCTTCTAAAATTTATAATATTATATATATTTTTTAAATTTCAAAAACTCACAATTAATTGTGTTTTCTATTATAATATCATAAAATTTATTCAATTAATTGTCTTTTCTATTATATTTATTTTAAATTTATAAAACTATGTAATTTTTTTAGTCTTTTAATTAACATATTTGTAAAGACAGATAATTTATTTTCTAATGACACACAAATAATTAACTATATCTAAACGTCATCATAGATGTACCAAAAATAGAGAAATGAGCTCTTTTTTTCTCACAAACTATCAAATTAAGCCTAAATGTAACCTTTAGTATGTAATTTTAAAATTTTTGAAGGGTATGCATGAAATTCCCTCTAATTAAACCACTATCCGTCTTAATTAAAATGTCAAAAGAGAGAAAAAAAAAAAATTAAAACACTCCCCAAAAGGTTACTAATCTTCTCCGGCGCAGGACAGCATCCAGCACAGATCCGACGGGAGAGGAAACACAGAGATTCGTGCTGAGCACTGGACAAATGCATTTCTCCGTCTTTCTTCTTCTTCCTCTCCTCTTGTACCTCCCTGTACCGGTCACCTGTTATTCCAACTCCCAGTGCGACAGCATCAACACTTCTACTGGCAACTACACGGCCAACAGCACGTACCAGTCCAACCTGAACAGTCTTTTCTCCACTCTCAAATCCAACTCTACTGGTACTGGCTTCGCAGCTGGTAGATTTGGCACCGTACCAAACCAGGTGTCAGGTCTCCTTCTTTGTCGCGGCGACACTAATGCCTCTACCTGTTCCTCTTGCCTCTCCCAGATTTTTACTGTAACGCACTTTCTTATTTAATTTTCTTCTATTTTCTTTTCTGTCGTTGCTGTTTCAACTATAGACAACACAATATTTTGTCAATGGATTTTTATATTTAAAATGAGTAAAAATCGCCAACTTGCCCTTTGTTCTTGTATCTGGTTCAAGCAAATTAGTTTTAGTCTATAAATTTATATTATTACCAGACGAATCAAATCATCAAAAAACTATAACAATTTAGTATCAGTTTATATAATTCAAAAATTTTGATTTCAAATTAAATTTCAGGACATATTGACCACATGCCCACTCTATAAGACGGCCATGATGTGGGACGACTTGTGCTACTTTGAATTTTCAAACCAGGATTTCCTCTCCTCAACTGACAACTTACCCCTAGATACTCAGATCAATGAAAACAATGTCACTGTTGACCAGACCCGGTTCTTTCAGGATACGGCAAAGCTCATGTCTGACATGGCATCATGGGCTATTAACAATTCATCCAAGTTCTTTGCTACAGGAGAAGTCAGAAATTTCTCAAACAAGTTATCTTCCATCTACGGCCTTCTCCAGTGCACACCTAACTTGCCTAAGTCCCAGTGCAAGGTAAGGTTTGTAACTCAAATTATGTTACCATGTAGCATGTCAGTATGGTAGAGTTGGCGTGGAGCAATAAATTTTTTTTCGAACTAAAGCTTGGAATATAATATTTAATTCCAGTCTTGTCTCCAAAGCCTGATCAATCAACTTATTATGGCATCCGAAGGAAGAGATGGTGCATGGTTAGTTGGTCCATATTGCAATATAAGGTATGACACGGCACCCTTCTATGATGGTGTTGCAATGGTAAAGGTTGATGGTACACCGCCTTCACCAAACCTGGCCCCCATATTGCCTTCTGGAGTAAATGATGGTAAGTGTAATGTGTTTGTAATAATTCCTGTAGTCAAGGAACTTAATCTGTTTATTTTGATTCACATTGAATGCAATACAACATGTTTCGATGATGATTATCTTTTCGAGCTTTCTAATTCAAGAACAGTATCATCAATTTGATTATATGAGGTTTTCATGCATTAGGATATCAATTATTATACTAACTTAGAAACTCATTAACAAGTACGTACTAATATAATAAATAGATAGACCAGGTACAGTAAAGAATAAGAATGTTTACTGTCATGATAAGAAAATGTTCTGTTACTTCCAGTTAAATAAATGATGAGTTGAATGCCCTCTTTGACATATGACCTGTTATTAGCAAATATGAAGGATTAGTGTAATTAATTAGTCATGTACCCTGAGAGAGAGCAGCTGTCAAGCTGTCAAGTATTGAGAGAGAGAGAGAGAGAGAGAGAGAGACCTGGAAACAAGTACTAAGAAAAAATAATAGTAATTATATATTGTGCAAAATATCATTAGTATTTGTTGATAAGTGTCAAACTTATAACTAATTATGAAATGGGAACAATTAATTCAAGTCGAACAAATTAGGCTAAGCATCATCTTATTTAAATTGAAAATTAACCCATACATTAGAAAAAACTTAAGTAAGATAATAACTGAACCTTTATCCCAAATATTTTTCTCTCTAACTGTCAGAAAATAACCAGAATTATGCTCTTTATACCTTGAATTTAATACTGTCCATATTCTTAATACAAGAGATCTATTTTACCTTTTGAAATGATTTGCATTTAGGTTTATACTTACCTGATCAACGGATCTTCCAGCAATTTGTAGACCAGGGTGACCTATATGTAAAATGTATCTGCAGCCAATATTAGTTATATTGCAATTTCACCATCATATTTCTCAATCAGTGACTCTTATATATGCAGGGAATAAAAAGAGCACTGTTATAGTTCTTGCAATAGTGATTTCCTTGGGGGTCACTATACTGTCAATATTGACATTCTGCATTTGTTTATATAAGAAGAAACTACATCGAAGGAAAAAACTATTATCTGGTGAGTCAAAAAATTTCAAAACTTGTAATATCACATAACTGTAACACACCCGACTGACTACGCTACCAACCTGACTAATTTGATAGCTTATTTCTTCTGCGTAGGGTACTATTAATTGTGTTATATTTTATTACATAACTCTAATTCGTTGACTGTTTTTCAAACAGAGAGTGATCAGATATCCTGAAAAGTTTTAACTTTTTCTTTCATTTTTTTCAGAAATGATCAACTCTGAGCAGAATCAAGCAAACATTGACTCATTTCTTATTAGTCTTTCTACACTGAAAGCTGCCACCATAAACTTCAACGAATCCAATAAACTGGGTGAAGGTGGATTTGGTGCTGTTTATAAGGTACTTGTACACTCGCAATTTTTGAATCACCACCAACCAAGCATTTAGTCCCAAACAAGTTGGGGTAGGCTAGAAATGAAACCCAACCGGAGTCACAAAACTCGGGAGGGTTTCATTTCTATAAAGAGGCTGTATTTTATGTTGGCTCGCCACACTTATCACAACCCTCCTCTTTTTTCTTGGCTTGGGACAGGCTGTGTAGAAACTACACTAGCAATCTTTGAAAACCATTAAAAATTGTGAAATTACCCATATACTAACATTTTTCATGTTTTACTCCATGAAGGCTGAAAATTTCTATTTTGGTAGGAAGCCTTTAGTTCTTACCATTTTTTTCAATCATAACATGGACGCAAAACCAAGTTGACTGTGGGGTACTAGCAGCAATATATATTTCCCAAATTTAGTCATTTTGTAACTCACAAATTATAAAACACATAATGGTAAATGTTAAAAATGTCAATTGAACATAAATGGAAAAACATTTAACTATATTTTGTATGTACATTCTTTAAAATTTTGATGTAGTGCTAACTTTTTAAAATTGCCATCACAATTGTAATTCTACGTGTAACTTCATCATTCAGGGCACACTTCCAAGCGGGCAAGAGGTAGCAGTAAAGAGGCTTTCTCAAAGTTCTTCTCAAGGATTAGAAGAACTGAAAAACGAGCTAGTTTTAGTTGCAAAGCTTAAACACAAGAATCTGGTACGAGTTGTTGGTGTTTGCTTGGAAGCACAAGAGAAGCTTCTTGTTTATGAGTTTCTTCCGAATAGAAGCCTTGACATCTTTCTTTTTGGTAACCAAATTGCAAATCTGTTTACATAAATTATTTTCTTCATATCATTGATATTCATTAAAAAATTGCTAGGGAAAAATAAAGTCAAACTAAATAAAATAAAAGGTATAACTGACAATTTATTAAATATTGATATACTGTTGAAACCAAACATTGCTTATTAATTTCCTCGGTATTTTGAGATGCCAATCTATTTGGATCCGTATTGATATTTAAAATATTGCTCAATTATTTTCTACATTTTATGTGGGCATTATGTGACAGATAAAGAAAGAAGGCAAGAACTGGACTGGATAAAAAGATTGGCAATAATAAATGGCATTGCTCGTGGCCTCCAATATTTGCATGAAGATTCACAACTGAAGATTATACATAGAGATCTGAAAGCGAGCAATATTTTGTTGGATTCAGATATGGACCCTAAAATTTCGGACTTTGGTCTTGCTAGATTGTTCCCTGTAGACCAGACTGTACATGTCACAAGACGGATCGTAGGTACATTGTAAGTGCACTATAATCTATATAATTATTTTGCACAACTCATATTTTATTTCCATACTTGCTGAGCTGACTGAATTAGTCAAATAAATGTTTGCAAATAACCAAATAATTGAAGTTTAAGTGCTAATTTTAGGAACTTTGGGTGTCATTTCCAAGGAAAAAAAATTACCCAATAAGCATTAATTTTGGCATTGGAACAATTCATCCCATTTAATTTGGACAAGTATCCTCTCCAATATTGTAAAAGATTCCCTTCACTTTACGGTTTGAGATTAACTCCCAGCCACTTTGGGATTCAGGCTGACGGAGGGGGTTGTATTATTGAGCTTTGTGATTCGTGCCAAGTTAAAAAGAACGGTCCAGATCAAGTAATTGTAAAAGATTCCCTGTTATGGTACCGGGGAGGATTTGAATTCATTTAATTTCTCCTATATATTATGTGAACTGTACAGTGGGTATATGGCACCTGAGTATGCAATGCATGGGCGCTACTCAATCAAGTCGGATGTGTTTAGTTTTGGTGTTTTACTTTTAGAGATCGTTACTGGGAAACAATGTTGTGGTTCATTTGATACTGAAATGAGTGAAGACCTCTTGGGCTCTGTAAGAATTTCTAATCCATCTCTCTTGAATTTATGTAATAATTAGAAGTCATGTAATTAAGCTCAGAAAAGATCTTTAAACAAGGGCTATGATATATTTAATGTTTTGCCATGATGTGCATGATATTTTGATGTTTTGTAGGTACATAAATGAAATTGTTCTCAAACACATTTGAGGCCTCACATGCAGTTATAATTTGCACATGTAAAAATTTTAGTCTTGTATGTTAAGTTTTAACGATGAAATTTCAGACATGGGAGCAATGGACAGCGGGTACAATAACAAACATAATTGACCCATTTATGGATTGCCCAACAAATGAGATAATCCGATACATACATATAGGGCTTCTCTGTGTGCAAGAGGACCTAAAGGATAGACCCCGCATGTCAGAGGTGGTGATCATGCTTGGTAGCAACACTGTCTCTCTCCAAGTGCCTTCAAAGCCGGCATTTTACTTAAGAAGAGGAGGTGGTGTTTCTTGTGATGGGTCCCAGAAAAACTTGGTGCCAGTGTCTCAGAACAAGTTGACTATTTCAGTACTTGAGCCAAGATAGACGACTGGTCGAGAAAACAGTTAGTTCCTCTTTACTTCATTTGTACAAAAAAATTAAGGAGATGTTATCTGGAGATTTTGACAATACAAGTTCTCATATATGTTGTTGAAATATAGGAATAGTTATTTTTCAGTATAGTTTTATATTTGAAATAAGGGTTGTTAATTTCAAATGGACGAAAAGATCATTTTATACTGAACGGTAAAATGTGTAGCTAAGCTCATCATTTTTATACACTTGATATTTGTATCATATTAGATCATATCTGAAATGTTCATTTTCAAATCTAAACTTAAATAATGACAATGAAGTTAATTAGTTGTCAAAAAAGAAAATAATGACTTGTTTTCTTATATATCCCGATTTTCAATATTGAACAATAATTTTTTTGTTATGAAAAGTTTAACAACACTGCATATTTTTTGAACGAATCTGCTCACAAATCATATTTTTTTAACGCATCTGCCACTTAAAATATTGAATTTTTTTTCTCCAAGTATAAAAAAAAACTGATTGAATGCAGACATTGTGAACGCATGTGTTCAGTGAACTGTGAATTCATATGTTCCAATTCAACATGAATGAATGTTTTTTAAGTATCCTACGTTATGTCTTTTTAGATTGATGAAGATCTAGCTTCAAAATTTTATTAAATACGACACTGGTAATGTCAAACTAAAGAAAATAGTAAGGTCAAATAAAAGAAACTTCTTAACATTTGAATGTATGAATTCAGAATGACTAGTGAACGTATTCTCAAAACAAAAATATTATTGTCAAGCTTTGTAAAAACCGGATTAGACAAAAAAAAATTTCTAATTTAAAAGAGGTCGATTATGTACACTAGGAAGGGAATCCTCTTGGTTTTTTTTTTATTATTTCCTATAAAGTTATCTATGCACTCGGTTCAAAAATTATTTATGAAAGATCAATTCTGTTCATGGCTCAAATATCATTTTCTAGTTTCAAGAGCTTATTATTCGCTATCTAAAGTGGGGTTAAAATGCACCCTTCTTTTTGTGCTCCAAACGTGCACCCTCCTCTTGTTTTTTCATTTTTAAAACTCAAATAGTTGACTTGAATCTACCAACGTGTTCTACATATTAAAATGTGCTTGGAGACCAAATTTTACATTTTTTGGAAATTTTTTACTATTTTTTCAGAATTTTTGAAAATCATCACTGTGCTGAATTTTTTATTATTGTTAAGTTTAATAAAAAATTCTGAAAAAAATAGTAAAAATTTTTCAAAAAATGTAAAATTTGGTCTCCAAGCACATTTTAATATGTAGAACACGTTGGTAGATTCAAATCAACTATTTGATCTTTA